>CAIGRP010133273.1:0-15835 GCA_903798385.1 Fraxinus cuspidata
ACTGAAACACAAAGAGAACGCCCCTTAGTTTTTCCCCCTTTTTGTAAAAACTAAAGGGACGTCCATTTTAAAGTATATGAGTTATCAAAAACATGAAAAGTATATGAGAAGTACATAACGCACTGATCGAGAGTTATATAGAAAGATTGTTAAATATAGACCTCACAAACGAGTAATATTTCAATTAACATGAACTAAATTTGTAATTATTCAGTAATACATATTCCAATAAATGATGTAGTAAGTCAAGGGTGGTCAGTAACCCCGTGCGCAAGGTGACTAAAGACTATAACAACATTTATAAGAAGTGTTTATAAATAGATAGAAACGAGTGTTGGACCGTGTCGACTTAAGCATCTAGATGCATCCAAGTCAGTTTCTACTGATTCCATTAGCATTAGTTAGATATTATCAGGTAGCAGTCTTTGTTGAACAAAGATGGAGAGGGTGAGAGTATCAGACTGATTCATTTATAGATAAGGTATATACTTTTCCTAGCTTATGTTAATACTAACTAACTGCTATTCTACACAATGTTGTACTTATGGTTTTTACAATCTCGTATCGTTTTTTCACTTTTCCACCTCATGTTTAGAAAAAAGAAAAAACTCATGATGTTCCCAGGTTTGTCTAGCATTGATTTCTTGTAGCAAGCGGCCAGAACAGTATGAACCCGAGGAGCAAGGTACGTTAGATAGTATTAGTTTACTCAACAGTAAATAAAGAAAATAAGCTAAAATTTTGGTCACTTTAGTGTCCAGCAATCCAATATTATATTTAATCTTTAGATACTTGTAATCCACAAGTTGCAACTTAACTATTTACACACACAGACACAAACACAAGGTTTTTACCCTTTCATTTACAAAAGGTTATATTCATCCGACCTGAGAGTGATTTTCATTGGTCTAACCACCTTGGCCATTATAGAAGCCTTGCAGTGGAGAGTTTCTTGATAATTAGAAATAGGGCACATAAACCAGTCGTCGAATTCTCAAAGATGTCCGTATCATGCTGAGAATTTCATAGTTGTCTCAACTTGAAACGTGGTTGTTTTATACAATCTGAGACTTGATGGGAGGATTCAGGCGTTTCATCATGAAGTTGAACTGGAAGACACTTGAACTTCTCGGGTGGGGCCAATTCGCTCCTTCCGGCACCTTTATGCACTTAAACCCCTGCCCTTTATACAACTTTGTGACACCGGGATCGTTAAGGTCACTGTGTAATGTAATGGCATGGCACCCCCAGCTTCTGGCTATTGCCTCTGCTTTAGCTATCAGTCTTTTCGCAATTCCCTTTCTACGGTGTCTTTCTTGGACAGCAACATTTGATATATATGCAATTCCTGTCCTGTCCACAATGATACCAGTGTCGTTGCTATTAGTTTGTAAGAGATGAGACAATGCTTCAATAAATTCTTGAACAAGATAAGAATTCAACATCAGAGGAGAAGCTGATGATGTAATAGCTAAGCGTAAGTCAAGCAAACTTGTAGCCTATTGCATATCAAATATGCCCGTATAGTACTGCTTACCTTCTCTGCTGCAAGGGACCTTTTCTTGGAAGAAAATTAGCAATAGTATCCACGGTCAATATCCCGGCTACATACCCCTTATTTAGACTAAACATTCCATCAAAAACTCCAATTTTGAAGTCATCATTCCCTGAACAAAATGCATCTTGATCTGAACTTCCAATTACAGCCACCAGGCAAGTTCTCTTGCAGCCATTTGGTATCGAGTATCCAAATAACATTCCAATGGCTCGATTAATTCTCAACAAATAGTCATATGGAAATCGAAATTTAGGGAAGAAGGAACTGCAGTGAGTCTCAGCCACTTCCCAGCAGTCCTCTAACCTCGCCTCTCGAACAACAATTTCAGGAGACACAGTTGGAAACAAGTCGGCCACTTGACTCGCCCTACAAAGCGCTAGAGCACACGAAGATCCTCTAGTTAGACTGTAATAATCTCGAATTGCTAATACTCCGACCCAAAATGTGATGGAATAAACATCAGAAATATCAAATACCCTTATTGTTTTGTAGTTCAGGAACATAGGTGAAGCAGCTGTTAGGGATTATGCCCCATCCCGATCCCGGGAGCAAAAACGAGCAAGATGTGAAGACAGAAACTTACACATAGAAACACAGATTTATAGACGAAACTGCAATATTTTCAACCCCTTTTACTTTTTTACTATGGTCAAGTAACATAGGCCCATGTTACGGAACAAGCTAATGTCCTACATTTCTAGTACACATTCGGTTGCCTCGCACACCATACTACCAAAGGAAATGCCCAACTACTGCCACTTGTCCTCGAGTGTCATTGGACACCATGGAAAATCAGTTAAACTCACACAGTAAGGTTGCGGTTCCCTAGCATTAAAAATATAAAGTTTTAAATAAGTTTGTCTTCTAAAGCTTAAACTTTTGGATAATTTATTTAAACATGGTATCAAATGTCCAGAAATAAAGTCATGTAGTCGCTAAATGATAAAAGTTGTGCCTGTGTCAGCCCAGAAGAAAAAAGAATCTATCTTCCAAGATGAATTAAACTTTTAGACGAGTGGATTTGCTCGTCCACACTATAAGAGGGAAATAGATGAATTTTCATACCTGATCCGTGGGGAGGGGAAGAGGAAGAAATTTTGGAGAATGAAGGAAAGGGACTCTTCAGATTCTTGAAATAGAGAGAGAGACCGATGCTGAAGCTGCTTACTGTTGGAATGGTCTGCATTTCTATGAAATGCCAGTGTATCAAGAAATGGAATTTGGGATGAAAAGAAAATGTTAAGAGATTTTTTCTTTCTTGCCATTTGTATCTTACGTTGGGATACAAAAGTAAATGGATGGCCAAAGATAACTGACAAGTGATATTTATATGTTTTATGTGTTAGTCCAATGCCTGCTTTTATCTTTTGGTTCATACTAGGGATGGCAATCTGGTGGGCCCCCAAGTCCTAATTTCCCAACTAATTGGGGAATTCTCGACCCCATAGAGGACCTGGCAGTGCTGGCAGTGGGTGCAAGCCGCTCATCGGCTCTGTCACTCGAGCCAAGCAGTCATATTTCCATACGAGTTGTTCTTCGACAACCAACGAGACATCACCTCTAAATACTACATTTTCACTTCCAAATTTTCACGCTATTCTACTTTCAGTCTCAATTTCATCAATCTTCCGAATTCTCTCAACAACTTTGAAATAGTTGTTTCGTGCTCGTAATCTGTCTATTATTCGGTTTATACCATTTAGAAAAGTTCTTACTCTCTAATTCCATATTTTCCTTTATATTTTTCTATTTACATAAGGTCATTTGTACTAATTTTGGTAAAACGAAAGAACAGTTAAAAGTTGTTATTGCAAAACTATACAAATAATACTAATTTTTAGCCCGTTCATATAAGAATAATAAAAGAATATTCAGCCAACGCACATCGTAAGGAATCTTGTATGTCAAGTTATATGGATTTAATAATAAGAAATTTAGGATTTGAGCAAGACATTTAGAAGTAACACTCAATTAGAAATTATAAAGAATAATTAAAAAAGAACTTTTCATTGAAGTGCAATTAGCAATGCCAGAAGAATATCCATGTAAATTATATATATTCCAAATGTCCCCACTTGTAGCTGATCCAAGAAAACACATTAGAATCCTAACCACCATTCTTCATAAATAAAACCTCGCTTATCTTCACACCATTTCTCATCTATTGTAAAACCAACTAGGGTGTGTACAGAGTGTATGTTTGGTATACAATACTGAACACGTTTGGTCAGAATTGTGAACTGGCATCCAATCAGGCGATTCTTGCTGCTGTTGAGTTCTAGATACCTAGAAATCAACTGGTAGACTAGTCAAGAAAGCTAATGTGTGGGGAGACGAAGACTTTCCAAAGAGAGAACACCAGAGAGGAAGCTTCTTAAGAACTTTTTCGATTTGTGGTGTCTGTCTGTTGATATCTGTCCTAATTCGTAAAAGCAGATTCTCTTTCTTTTCATTGTCACTTGTAATTGCAGCACGGGTTTTGTTCCAGAAAAGAGTGAGATTGAACTTGGTTGGTGCCTTTGGTCCACCTGAAAACTGAATGATATGCCATCCATCGACACTGCTCTTTTCACCGAGTGGAATCAATTCCTCAGAAAGCTCTGCATCTGCGGACAGAAACATTAAGGATGAAGCTAGACAAGGTAACAAGTAACTGTACAAATTACAACCATTTCAAAATCTGCTATATTTACGTATATGCCCGTCCAAAGAAAAGTTGAGGAAGCAGAAAGAGTGATAAATATTTGCAAGCATCTATAGTACCTTTTAGCTGGAAGTCATCGATTTCTTTGGTATTAATTCCAAGAGACCAGCGAGTAGAAAGTTTGGTATCAATTATGATCTGTGTAATTCTGTTATCCTCTTTGGCGTCTTTTTCCACATGGATTGCAGGAATATCAGAGGCAACCCAGCCAGTTTCAGAACCCTTGTCCGTCCAACAGCTATAGTTAACAGAAAAAGTAACAAAATCTTGAAATCTATCCCGTCCACAAACAAATCCTTCCCCGATCTGGTCAGCTTCCTTAATCAAATTTCCCGGAGTTGTTGAAAATAGAGAGATATATGAGACTGGTTTTTCATTGTACGTTCCTGATGCATCCACAACATGCACAACCTAGGAAACACCAAAATCGTTAAGAAATTTATTGTTTCTGTTACTTTAAGATGGTTTATCATCGTAGTCTTGCATTATTTAGTGAGTACTTGTTCAGAAAATAAACCACAGTGAAAAAGCTTCAGGTAGTTTAATTGAAAACTGGCGCTATTAGCTATAAAGAGTAATCTATAGAAAGATACCCAAAATTGAGTAATTAGTAAGAGAAGTTCAAAGGTTACTATAGTAATTTAAGATTGGTTTATTCATTTAAAATTTGTCTTTAACCATATTTTACCACGGGAGATGGAATAAAGTTTGCAAGGATTGTATTAATGAATGCACGATCAAGTCAAAATTCAACAATGATACATGTGAAGAGAAAAGGAGAAGCAAGCTACAAGGATCAAATGCATGTGAAGGACCACAGGTTGCTTACATTTACAGCTCTAGCAGTATCTTCACTAAATGGTGGCACAACACCCGTCCACACTGCACCAAGTGAGATTGCAAACAGAACGCATGTAGCAACAATAATTGGCATTTTTGCACCTGGAGAAAAAATGAAACAAGGAATTAGTCGAGCATCAGCTAATTAACTGTAAAGTCTCAAATAACACACCTCAACAAATTCATTGGACTGCCAGCTGATGCCAACTGGGACCGGAGGATAGAATAAATATTGATTCAATTTATCGAGGTGAAATATTAATTTCAAATCATACCTAGATCCCAGGCGTTTTTATATCGTTTAAAATGGTCAAGGATTAATTAATACATTAGAAAGGTTTCGCCTTCATTTGTCTGATTCCGAGTCTGAGGCATAATCCATCAAACAGCACATTTATAATGCAGGTCTTTTCTTTTGATTGGATCAATGCTTATGGTGCAAAGAAAGAAACCATCTCAGAAACCTAAACCCACGCCATCTGATTCTCGAATGATGAAAATATAAAATGGGTGACTAAGTATGGTCTAAGGAATGACCTCTTCCCATTGGAAATTAACCATAATAAGATAGATATTAACCTTCTGTTTTGTTAAAAGTAGGTCAATGCTAAGGGTTGGACAGATAAAACCTTAGACGCATTCTTACTTCTAGGCCAGCCCAAGCTTTTTACACTCAACTCGAGTTGACATGATGCAGATTAATTATACTCCGTACCATTTTTAAGAGGATATTTTGCATATTTGAAATAAAGACAGCTCAGTATTTGGTTCAATTTAAGTCGGTACTTCCAAAAGTAAGTTGCTACACCAGTTTTGACAATTTATGCTACTCAAATCTGAAAACCATCCTCTATTTCATAAGCTCTCAATCATGAGTTTTATACACAAAACAAGGAATGAAGTGGTTACAGCTCATATAGGCAGTAGATCGAAATGATAATATTAACATCATGTTTGGCTAAGCTTAAAAAAAGAAGTTAAAAGTTTCTTTTAAGTAGCTTTTTTCCCAAATATGTTAGGTAACTTTCTTCTGATGTTTAAGTACAATAGACACTTATTCCATAGTGACAAAATATATAACTTACTCATTTTCACCTTTGATCAACATAAAAAAATTATTTTAAACTTACTTATTTACTTATAAGTAAACTTCTTAAACTAACTAATCATGCTCTAGATCCATCAAGATAAGGATGGTAGAAGCTTAGGGCTGAATGATGTGAGCGTGTATAAAGATACACTGAGTTTGTGTTTCTTATAAGATTTTCCTATTATTTCAAAGTAGATACTAACAAGACTAAACAATTTTTTTATAGTAATACATGGATAAGAAATTAAAAGATTTCTTGTGACTTTGATATGTTGATATACCTAAAGAAGAGAAAAATATAATGCCAATAACATGTCAATGCAGCAGCAAACCTAAATAAAAAATAATTATTATAATAAGTACCTGAGATGTGAACATAAGACATTAGATACACCATTGTCAAACATATGATAGCAGCAATAAATAAAGCAGTTATCACGTTTCCAAGCCACTCAGGAGTGCTACCAGGGTTCCTGCCAACAAGACTGGCTGATTATTAGTAACTGTAGATGACTGAAAGATTAAAAAACAGAATCATTTCGCAAAATGATAGAATCCGACATGGAGTGAATAGCCATCATCCATATAGCCGCTGAGTTTGTGCAATGATAATCATGAGTAGTAGTCCTTTTGGTGTATGAAGCAAAAGAATCATGTGATGCTCACCCCATATTAACGACCTACCATGCACCAAGCATGTGCTTTTTCAAACAACATATATCTAAGGTGCAGAGTTCCAGCAGCTATGGTTATGAAGTATACAAAGAAAAACGAGATTTCAGGTACGATCTGAATTAGTGAACCAAGAAAATTCACTTCGTGACTGTTCATAATTGTTCAATGACTGGTCTACAGGAATTTTACTAAGCTTCATGAGTAAAGTTCATGGGCGAAACAGAAAGATTTGAACTCGTATTTTCTGCTTTCTGTTCATGGCCTGACATTCAATGGCGGTATCGACCTCTAAGAGAACTATAATAGCAGTCCATTAAAAATAATGCATCTTAATTACAGATGTCCGATAAATAAATAAATTGACGTCTTTCAGATTTTTAATTAATCTAAAGAAAGGTGTACATGGGAGAAACTGTATGACGACCATGAGAAGACAAACTAACAGGTAAAAAGGAGTCTCCAGCAAATGATAACTTCATAGATGCCACAGGGAATCCATCAAACCCATCCAACAAGAATTTGCTAAATATTCCTATACGATTAAGACAAGAAAACTAGACACCAATATTCAACTTCTTATGTTTACATTTAATAATACACGTAAAATTAATTACAATCTCTGTGAAGCTACTAATTTCAATTCTTCATTTTACTAAAGGTAATACTAAAAGCGAGAAAACAAGAAAAGGAAACAAAGAAGAAAAAGCAGAAACTTACACTTCTACAAGAAGTCATTCAGCCAATTCGAGTAAGATTTTCAGATATTTACCTTACAAAGCGAACTGCTGTTCCAATAACTGTGGCTGTCAACCTAATAATCATCCCAGAAGAGATTAAGAACGGTATAGATAAGCCAATCAGCAAGGTCAGAGTCTTCAGCGGCTTCGGAAGCCTTGCTGGTGATAATGTTGCTTCGAGCAAACCATCTAGACATTCCAGAATATACATCAGACGAAAGAAAATTGTTGATAAATGTTTTCCAGTTCTTAGAAATTATAAGTTATTCAAAAGAGGAGTCTATAATGCCTATGGGGCGCCATAATTATGATCAAAGCTTACCCACATCAAATTTACATTCAGATATCCATTTTCAGAAACATGGTTTTAGTTTATTTAGGAATCACAGAGTCTCACTAGCCTTGTTAGAGTCACGTCTATACCTAAGATATCAGACTAGGATGCTATAAAATGAAAACTTACATGCAAAGGCAGGTGAGATTAACCAAGCAAGAGCTAAATAAGAAGATCCAATCTTCTTGTAATTTCCCACCATCAGGAGAATAAGCCACTGTAATAAACCAGTTTTATAGAGCCATCGTTCAGCATCCAACTTGGCCACGTCAGCTTTAACACTAGTAGGCAAGTTCCTCTTTCTTCCAACAAATGTACGAGACAAGTACGATTGAAGAATAAGGTAACCCACATGATGCCCAATAAATGCCCCAAGAAGAGAAGGTGCACCGAACAAACCAACTACCAGCCATGGGCTTGCAACAAATGGCACTGGTGAAGAAGATACAAGGGGAAGAATGAAGGCAACAATGACGGAGAAACCAATGGAACATATCCACATAAGTATGACACTCAAACATGACAAGGCCAGTGATATTGCTGCAATATGACCACCCATCAATAGTGATGTAGTCCATATTAAAAGTGATTGCAATATCACTGAATTATAAAGCATATTGGCAAGGCGTTGACGGAATGTGATCATGTATGTTCCCTGAGATTAGGCATTACAAATGTGTTAGAAAACAATCAGCATACGAGATCTTTTTCAAAGAAATGTCAAGAGATAGTACAGATGCCACACTGATATGGAAAAAAATGAACTTCGATGTAAAATATTACAAGGGATTATCAAGATACCAAAATGTCAAAGTATATAGATTTGTCCTGGGTAGATTCTCCCTTGCCTTTAGGAAGATTGGAGGAGGCAGCAGCATGAAGCAGGAAAGCAAGCATATTTTCTCCAAGATGTTGAAGAGAACCAGGTTTCAAAAGTTTTAACCTGTCATTCTGCATTTATAAGGTTCAGACAGTAAGCTCACAGTGTAAACAAATTAATATCAGATTTATTATGCAGCAAATAGCGCCATGTTATAAGAACATTAATCCGAGTCAAATCAAGTGGTAGTCCAGCTTCCAGATAAGATTTCCTATAAATAGATATTATCTTAAAAAAATTATTGGAAAGGAAGTTTTTAGTCACGCTTTATTGCTTCTCTCATTTTAAGTAGGGTTGAATTACATTCCAAGGTGTAAAGCCATACACGACCTGAAAACACTACATATTATGACACATATAATGCAATTAATTTAGTATTCCTGAACTTCAACCAGGTTGCCCACACAAAACATGCTATTAGGTTGAAAGAGAGAACCTAAGTTTCAACATTTCAACAAGTGCTGCAGGGTTTGTTCAGGATACATATCTCAAAGTGAAATAGGGCTGACAACATCCACTAATTGATAAAAATGGAAAGAAGTCAGATTTCCAACTGGACTTATTAGTTACGTTACCTTTGTGTGGTATACTGCAGTATTATCCATATATGCAAAGTCTAGACCAGAAAGTCCCGCAAGCTCTTTGTACACTTGAAAATCAGTGGCAGATTTTATTGCACCAGAAGAAAAGATATCCTGCAGCACCAAGTCACATAGAATGTAAGTCTGGTCATGAACTAATAATTCGGACCATAAAGGTAGGTGGAGATAGAATTAATGTGTTTTCTTCTAACAGACCTCAGCTATAATTTGGGCTGTTGGATACTTAGCTACTAAAGCATAGTTTTCAATGGCCCATGGATGAGGACCAGCCTGTTTGACAAACAACATTAAGTATGTCAGAAGGAAAAATAAAAATCTTAGAATGTCAGGGGAGGGGGGAGAGCAATATAGTTATTTCATTAAAAACAATTTAAAACTAGTTCACATTTGATATATTGAAACTAAAAGCACTTTTATGACTTCAGACTTATATATTCATATACTATATAAACTTTCCTAATATAAGAGACGGGTGCAAACGGGAGCATAAAATAAGATAAGGGTAAATTGTACTCGTTAACAAAATCAAACCTGGAAAATACTGGACTTCCCTCCAATACCCATGGCCTCCAAATCAATAGCCATTTGTATTGTATCACTCCAGGGATGCTGTGAGAAACACAGAGAACAACCACCTCACTTAGAAATACTTCTAGTGATTCTCAGATTGGAATTCGACATTTTAGCTTCACATTGCAAGCATATCAACCAAAAATTTTGGGAAACAACTAAAAAACACCTGGATTTAGCTCTATCTTAAAAGCACAACAAATTATTTTTTGATACTAGAAAAGCAAAAAGACGGCCATAACACTGTTAAGAAAAAATGGAAATTGGATAAAAACATCCTTTATCCACCTAATTACATCAGAGAAGCTATCTTTTGAGTTCTATCACTTCTGATCAGAGCTCCTGAACAAAGAAAATATTTCTTATAGTCACCATAAGGGCATCTTGCTCCCATACACAAGAGTTGTGATAGAAGTGGAATGGCTTGAGGTGGTTACAAACATATTGGTTTCGTTGCACCTTTTCATAGAGGCCAGCCCAAGTTAATTGAAACGTGCTTAATATGTTGTTGTTGTTGTTCTTTTGTTGGGCATGCATACAGAACCTATGTAAATTTGTTGGAAAGAACTCAGCTACATAAACATCATAGAGTTTTCCAGCTGAGAAGCTGAGATTCTTGGAACAATGTATCATTGAGTGGCAATGCAGAATTGGAAGAGGAGACAATATTACCATCATGTTAACACGACGTAATATCAGCTCATATAGCAAACTCCTCATTCACCATATAAAGTTAATAAATAATAAGATTGAGTGATAAAAAATATTGTAGCATACTAGTATTTATATGGAGATCTTTATCCTGAAAAAAATAATTCAATATTTATATACATAAAAATAAACCCTCTGCAGGTCAATGAATCTTGATTGCCACAAACCTGGGTAATAAAACTATGAGCACCATTCAAACCTTCCTCCTCTCCGGTATTAAACAAAAATATAACAGCATTCTTAAATCCATGAGCCCACTGAGAAATTCCTCGAGAAAGCTCCAACATAACAGCCACACATGAACTGCAATCACCAGCTCCTTCCCTAAAAAGGATCCCAAACATAAGTTGGTACTGATAATTCTGCAAGCGAACTTAACTCTGTAATGTAAATTTTAGCACAGTTTCATGCTAACATAGAGCAAATAAATCAAAATATTGGAGAAAATGTTAAATAAATAAAGGAGAAAATGAGAGCTTTGGACAAAAAGGTTACATGTTAGGAATGCCACAGTGAGCAAGTCAAGGAATAAGCTAATATCTGCACATGCAAGTTTTTTCACTCATTTACAACAAGGTGTTAGTTGAATCCTATTGAGCTCTTGCAGGGGAAAAGGTAGTGATCAGAATCCTGTTTTGGTGCTCAACAGTACAGGATAGATTTTCACTTAGAGTGTGTAACCGAAAATTGAAATTCATAATCTTACAATACATGACATTTTGCCATATGTGCCTGCTAAAATTTAGAATGGGAAGAGTACCATTTCAAGTATTTTGAGCCGCACATTGTACATTTTTCCTCAAATAATCAGGTTTTGAAAAAAGAAATCGAATAGTTGTCCAAGAAAAATTTACATTCTTTCTAATCACTACTTTGTTATGCAATATGTGTCCTGATTTATACATCTAGACTACAGGTAAAAAAGGAAAATTTGAAAAAAAATTACCTTATAACTAACTTACCTAAATTTTAGAGCAGAAATGAAGAAGTAAACTAGGTATATAATTAGCATAGGAAACATCTTCCTAATTAAGGAAATCTTCCTGAAGACAAGACTCTTCAACACATGTATCCTTGATGTAGAGTTTCATTTGCATAAATTCAATGTTTAAGATGCATAAAAATGTTCAACCACCTTCCAAAATGCTATAAACATACTAAAGTGCCCAAAATATTAAGGAACAATATTTATGAGATAATTCTATTTCTCTTAAATAACAGAACTCTAATATATGTTGAGCAGCAAAACCATGTTTTTAGATAGATTGAAGTGAGAGAGTAGCAAGCATGCTATTGAGGTGTCTAAGCTCCTCAGGGATACATTGTACAAATGTTTAAAATTACACCATAAACTGTAAGTGGATCATAAAAAGTTTTATCAGTATTAAAATATTCTCATAAGATATACACATAAAATAAAGAAGAAGAAACTTTATATCCTAGATATTTTCATTTGTCTTTACCAGAAACAGAAAGAAAACTGTCTAACTTAAACATTTGATAATGAATTCGTCCCAAGTCACTCAAGTTTTAAAATGGAATGACTGTTAAAAAAGAAGGAAGATTGTAAAAGATTATGAGAAATCAAAAAACAAATCAAATAGCACAAAATTCTCCATTGCAATATATATAGAAACACATAGGAACCGTACGCTGAAAAAACTGAATCAATGTGAGAGGAGACCAGAATTGCATTTTCTCCTGCTTCAGATGCATATTTCGGCAAGATTCTTAATACAATGTGATTCAGGTCTGAATAAACAAGGGTTTTCCCATTAAAAAGGCCACCAACCAGATTATTTGTACCAGATTTTGCACTGAAAAAATCCACTTCCACATCAACCTCCCAATGAGCTGTTTTCTTAATAGATTCTGATGCTTCCAATACATACTGCAGAAAAGTAGGTCAGACAATATTATTATATTAATTTCTCAAGAATGCCATCAAAGTTCATCATCAAGTGAATACCTTTTTCCAAAATAAAAACTGGGAAGTGTAGAGTAGGAGAACTAGACAAAGTAAGTACATGTGTATACTAATGAGTATATGTGTATACTAATGTTTTTGTGTAGGATGTAATAATTATTTATGCCATGTCATAATGTCCAGGAAAAATTAATCCAGAAACTAAAAAGAAATGCAAAACACAACCTAAATGAAGGCATGTACGGAAAAAGTTCACATCCAAATTCTACTAGGAACTCCATTATCTGGAGCTACTTTTATAAATATGATTGCATGTGAATATTGAACCATTTGAATAACTAACCAGACCAAACTAATTTTAACCAGTAGGAATGTGATCAAGTAAATCTTCAACAAGCTCTCTAATGCAAGATGCTCTTCTGAACATGCCAAGGTTGAGCAGTATTACTTCAAGAATTCAGATTTCATTGAAGTTGAACTTCAGTTACTCAATCTGAGGACATAGAAATGCCACAATCTCGTCACTGAAGTAAATATTTTGATGAGGGGGAAACATTCTCATATTTTTCAACAAATCCTTGATAATGCATCTGTAAGTTCCTTTTACATTTAGACATGGGAAATTTGCAATTGCCCCTTCCCACAAACTCATGTTTTTTGCATTTAACACCCAAAGGTGAAAGAAACACCATATATCCCTGAAACCAACCACTGCTGTACGTTCCAAATATTGTCTGTCCCCCTTTTTGATGGAATCTGGTGATATGTATTCTAAAGGTCATGGGGGGAATTCTGCAATTTACTAAAAAATAATGTCTTATCAGGCTCTGTTGAGTTCAATATTCAATACCTTTTTTTTTGGCAAGACATCAACACAGTCTCAATGAGTATTCAAGCTCCACCAAGAAAGGTTGATAGGGGTTAGATGCCCCAACCGTATATAGAATCAAACTCATGAGAACAAAAGGAAAGGGGGCATAAATCCCAGATACAGACGGAAATTGTACCCCTAATGGCAGAGAAAAGGAAGGACAATCGATCGTGCAATATGATTGAAATGTTGCTGAGTGAATGCAAAACAACTTGTCCCCATCTCATGATTGCCTAGTCATAATGCTTAGATATGGTTATAAGCTCTAGCTTTCTAAGGAATATTATAGCTCCAATATACGAATCTCCATGAAAAATCAATTCATTTTCATATGAAAGCATTTGTGCTTACAACTCAACATCCCTTCTCTAAAAACATATTTTTACCAAATTACTAAGCTAGGCTATAATTGCATTGTTAAATAAATTTCAGGTCATTGTAATAGTTCTAGTTTCAAAGACTTTTGAAGTGATTTCCATGCCTTGTTACTTGGAATTCGTGACTTGATTCCCTCCAAAATAGTGCAACCTTAGGGGGCGAATTGCAATAAAGTTAGTTCCATAAAGCGTTTTTTTTCTCTCTCAAAAAGTAAATCCAAAATATCTCTTTTTTCTTCTCATTTTTTGAGGTTGGGGTGGGGAAGTGTTATTCATCCTTCAACTTGTTTTGATTCGTCAAAAATCCAAAGAATAATACATAAAGAACCCAACTTAAAGTTTCTTTGTTCATTTAATTGAAGATTTGGGCCATTTATTATCTAACACTTACCATGTTTTCTCTCAAGTCACTTATGAAGTAGATTCTCACAATCTATTATAAGTCGAGTGTTTTTCTATCATGTATCTAAATTAACTAAAATAAAACCTATTGTCTTGCTTGCAACATATATATCAAGATGTTCCCGTATCAAAAGTCTAACCACTTAGAAAATATGAAAATGTAACCATATAAACAGCAAAAAGTTTATCGATCACAAGGCTTACGTCACATTTATCACTCCCAAATCATAAATTACCTGCAGAGCACGATCTAGAGCAACAGAACCAACAGGATGTGGGCCTAATCGAGTCAATGCTACGACGTGTTTCATGGCCTCATGCTCAGAGAAACCTCTCTTTCCAACCTGCTCGAGGGTAAGCGGTGCAGGCAAACTCTCAAACTGATAATGGTAAACACCCCAAGTCCCATATATGACCAGCACAAACAATGCCAGTATCACATATGATGACCTTTTAGCAACCACGACCACATTCTTATCGTTATCATACAAAGGAGTTCCCTTTCCATTATTGGTTGCATCACCACTGTTACTAACAGATGAATTTGACTTTTCAGAAGAACCTTTAGGCCTCTGTCTCATCTTTATTGAGTATATACAAAATCTAATTAAGCATGCAATACACCTGTTAATCAAAAACATTAAAAATAAGCAAAATTAACAATAACCCACAAAAGTATTCCGATAGGGTGTGCGTTTTTGAGTGATTATAATGAAACCCAGTAACCAAAACCCCACGATTTAAGTGTTGGCGAATTGGGTTTGTCTCATAAAATCACAAACTTTAATCACCAAAACTACCCGTAACTATACAAATATGTGTCCTGATTTTGTGTGATTAAACAGGACCAGAAAAAGCAAAGTTCAGTACCTGAATTGGACAGCTTTGCAAACTTTTCGAACAACAAAAAACTGGAGTAACGAGAGTACGGGTTGAGTTGTTCAATCTGAATCTGGAGTCAATGCAAGTTGTTTTCTTCTTATTGATTGTAACAGTGATTGAAGCCCGTAAAGAATTCCGTTAATCGATACGACTTCAATCTCTTATTTAATGGGAAATTTAGTTAATAAAATTAAGTGTGAATGTTTATCTTTTTCATTTTTATTTTTTTTTCCTTCCCAGTGCCTCACATGTAAACTTGCATTATTTTGAGAAATATGGAGTTTTGGATAGTAATCTTTGGAGAATGCTTGTCAGTGAAAATTTTTGAATTTACGTGTAAAATATTCTTTTTGTAAATATATGGTTGAAAATGAGTAAGAAAATTGAAGAATTTTGAAATAATAATTATCAAATAGAGTAGTGATATTTAGCATTACTGGTATTTAATACCCGTCTAAATGACATTACTAGTAATATTAAATGATAAATTCAATTAAATGACTTCCATAATTTCAGTGAACTTATCATGTCACATAAATTGATGTTTTAGCACCACTGATACTAGATATCATTTTTCTATAATTTTTAACGAGCTAGGTTAGATGGGCTATTGAGTTCTATAATTTTTAGCTTTCTTTTCTTGGCTGATTTTGTGAGGAGGGGGGGGGGGGGGGG
>CAIGRP010133277.1:5272-24099 GCA_903798385.1 Fraxinus cuspidata
TGACTTGGTAATACCCACGCCCCCCCCCCCCCCTCCCCCCCAAATACAAGTCTAAAATTCTCTAGAATATGTGTTTCAAATTTTCGTGCAAAATGTGGACTTGTCCCTACAGTTTCCTGACTTAGAGGGTGTTTGGTGGATATTAAAATTAAATTTTGATATAAGTTTTTGAAATGTGTGATTGAAAAGTTGTGGGACCTATGAAAGATGTGGTTAATATTGATTGTTTGACTTTAATTTGGATTAAAATCAGATTTTAATTCGGACCAAACATGAGCGTAACATCAATGTACCTAAAGCTTAGGGTTGTCGTAAAAAAAACATAAACAAACCAAAAGTTAATTAAATCTGAAAAAGCCTTGAGAAGATGACGAGATAAGTGTAGATTTTATACTTATCAATTGTCACTGTCTTTCATAACGTACTTTATTAAAATTGTATAATGTATACATGGCTTATCGACTCACCTAATTCTCAACTAAGATGTTATTGTGGAGAATTGTAAAATTATTACAAAAACGCGACTTGTCTCTACAATTTAAAACATTGTTTCTAGAAGAAGTAGAACACGAGTAGCTATGGAATGAAAGATAAAAACTATACAAGTTCATTATTTAGTTTTAAAAGCTATTTAACTTGAATAGAAAATTGAATCACTTGTTTTTTATAGCATGAAAGTTAAATCATGCAAGTAAGCCAATTTTCAATTGAAATTCACGAAAGTTAATTCTTAGTTAAAGCCAACAACAAATACACAAGTACGTGCAATTATAACCTAAGTTTTTTATTATTCTGGTCAAAAAATCTTGGAGTTTCCATAAGATTTTTTCTAAAGTTTTTCGAAGTTTTATTAAAAAAAAAAACTTGTTTCAAATTTCAAAATCACTGTCTAGAGTTTCGGTTTATTTAATAGAAATATAAAAATTCTAAACATGGAAGTAATATAAATTTGCTTAATACATAGATAACTAGGGTTGGACGTGGGTTGTGTTGGATTAAATTGATTTTGAGTCCAACCCAACCCAAACTCAACTCAACATGTTCAGTTTGACAATAATTCAAATCGAAACCAACTCATTCACGATTAAAACCCAACACAATTCAATCTAAACCGACCAAACTCGGATTAATTTGGGTGGGGTTGATTAGGTTGGACTTAAATCCAATTCAAGTTGGACAATTTTTTTATGGGCCCAATGGTTGTGACATTTTTTATTGAATTTGAACAATTTTTTTAAAGTTTGATATCATTTCAATTTGGACCAATTTCAGTTACATTAAAAATGGTGATTTGAAAGACGTTAAGTCGATTAAAGTTTGAACAATATAAATTAAAAATATTGTAAAATTTGTTAAATATATTATATCATGACGAAATTAAATACATATTAAATCAATCTAAATACATGTTGAATACTTACATATTATACATATTGAATAAATGAATTCAACCCAAATACTAAAAATGTTAAATCATTCAAAATCAATACAAAATCTCCTTTAATCTAGGTTTTTAGTCTAAAATTACGTCAAAAAATCGAGTCAAGAAGCCGAGGCACGACCAGTAATGAGAGACTGAAGAGACAAGAGGCAAAAGAGACGTGAGGCACATGAAAATTTTAATCATTAGGTTTTAGATTTTTTATTTTAAGTACTAATTTTCTTTTTAATATTTTTTAATTTATTAGGTTGAGTTGGGTTTGATTGGAAGTTAATAGATAACCCGGAACCCAACCCGACCTAAAATTTGATTTTTTTACTCGAACCCAACTCGATTGAACTAAATAAACAATCGAAACCGATTGGTTTAGGTTGGGTTGATCGGTTTGACTGATTCGAATTGATTTTTGTCCAACCCTGAAAATAACTATGATAAACAATTAAAATAATTGTCAAATTATCTAACATTTATCAAATTCAAAAAATTTCAGCGTTGCATCTCAAGGACAAAATAATAATAACAACTTTTTAGATACAAAAAATTATTAACTCAGTGACATGACACGTGTTTGTACAAGTCACTTGAGGGTGCATGTAAACATTGGTCAACTCCCAATATGATTTTATAAGCATCAATAACAACTTTTTCGATAGGTAGTAGTATTTGAAGTGATGTTATCACCGAATTATGAATTTCACAGATCTATAAATGAATCATATCATTTTCTTCGAAATTAGCATCATCAAAAAGTTATGTCTTCATAACATTCAGTGCTTTAACATTTTAATGTGATCGTAACATCTAAGCACAACTAAACAATCATATTAGACATTGCATGACCTTCAAATTAAAAAGTGGCAAAACATGTCACTTTTTAATGGTAAGCCTTAATGCATATCCAATTCAAAAAAATAAGGAGTAAGATATGAATATCAGTTAAAACATTTCCTTTAAGTTTAAGTAAAATGTTCTATTACAAAAACACAAATTAGATAGTGTGTGAACTTATTAAAAAGTGGTAGAGCATGTCACTTGAAAAGTTATAATGCAAAATTCAAAATTCATATTTACATTTTCACAAACACGTTGTATGTATCTCTCTAATTGATCCCGGTCGATCTATTCTATTCAGTCAATCCCTTGCTGTTTGTCAAAACCTGGAGTTTCAGGTCTGCGAGAGGTCAATGTACTCCAATTGATGTGTAATAAATCAACACCATTAATCCAAAGTTGAATGTTCATGTAAACTAATAATTCAAAATTGAATTTTCACACACACAAAAAAAAGAAAAAAAAATCTCAACAACCAATTTGAGCCAATCATGCCTCAATCAAAATCCAAAGTTGAATTTTCATATATACCATAACAAAAATCTTTTAAGTAAAACGAGTATATTACCTTTTGAAATCTGAAACTAAAATAGGAGAAGAAATTGAATACCAAAATCTGAAAGTTTATACATTTATATAGTTACAATCTCTAAAATAAAGCTACGGTTAAAAATAAATATGTTTTTTATCCTGTTACACGAGGAATTTCACTCCAATAATCTGGATGAAGCCGCTTTTGATTTTTAACTTTCAATTTCAATGAGAAATTTCGAGCAATCTCAATTTTGGATTGGTTGGAATTAGGGTCAATTGATTTTAATAGCAAATAATTCGGTAATAATATGTAACTAGAAATAATTTTGTGCGAACTTTTCAAAATGGTCCCAATTTTTAGGGTAAATGCATAAATACCCCTTATTTTTCTCTTCCGTGTATTAGCCCAATGAGGGAAAAAAATTAAAAAATATTGCCCTTCCGAGACGACTCCAATGATTTTTGGTAGTTACATTGTTATATTAAAATCTTTTGTTTCACACAATTAACAACTGTCAGCTTTGTTGGTGGATCGACAACTAGCTAACATTCATCATCGACGCACATCTCATTTTAAGCTCACCAGCTTGTATTTCATCGTCTAAATCGGAAAGCAGGTTACTCATTTTCCACCATGTCGCTTGAGACTATTTTTTGGGTAGACGGAACTTGAATTTTATAATTAAGATTTAAGATGGAGAAAAGAAAAGATGTCACTGCAGCTGCTAAGCAACCTGTTGGCTTGAGCCTTAAAATAATCGCCATTTAGGTTGTTCTCATTCACTGACTACTGCATCGTCTAAAAACTTAAAACTATGTTAGCCTGTACAATAATATCAATTAACTCTTTGAACACAAAATTGATCTGTTCCATGCATAAATAATTGTGGAAACAGGTAATGTGAAAACAACACAACTGTGAATTAAATTTATGGTAATTGTCTACTCAAAGAGCAACATTTTCATGTAAAATAAAATAAAACATGGGAATACATTATCCAGTGAGGTTAAATGGGATATCAACTTTTTTATACAACAGATTTTTATAACTACATCTATTACAACCTTCAAACTTCGTCACACAACTTCTAGAGTAAAGAATTACCGAAGTTATTATGTTTACAGGAGACATCTGAGAGCCGAGAAAAGTGCCTTGACAAATATTTAACCATGATACTGCACTGTAGTCTGTTCTCATCCATGAACATGATAGACCAGAAAGAGCATACCAAGATGAGCACATTCTTCTAATTCTTGTCTTATTTCTATTTGGATGGGAGAAGTAGAATTAGATAGATTCTATGATTAGAACAACAACCTGTACTCTTAAAAGTGAACATTAGGAGAGTTGCATTACATGATATATAGTAGAGCGCGTACCTCAATTGCGACATCGATATTGCCTTTCTCCTGTAATACAAATAGAGAATAGTGTATATTATTATCTTGACGGCCAAACTGTAAGAATCTTCCATCCATAAACATGATAAAAACATACCTTCCAAGCATTTGCCCTATTGCCATAGTACTCAGCAAAAGTGCGGATCGACTCTGAGAGCTTCTTCATTCTTTGCGATGCACATATCAAAGTCATGAAACTGAAAAACAAAGCAACATGTTCTTGATTCATATTTTGTAAATTTGTTTGAATATCAAGTTGAGTTAAAAAACAGAGAAAGAACAAAAACTAGAAAGAAAGATGTATGATTGTCTCATGCATATGAACGTGTAACCTGAAAATAAACTGCACCCAACGGAAGAAGATTATCAGCGCATCATGGATTTCTTTCAAAAACAGCCTTTCTATGCTCTAATGCCTGCTTATAGTATCCAGCTTTGTAACTCGGATGAGCAAGGTTCAAGAGCGTGTCTTCATCAACTGCAGCACAAGGGAAACCAACACATAACCACGAAAGTTGTCAATCAACCACTCATAAACCAAAAAAATTTACAGGCACTCGCACGATGTCTGTTCTGTTCTTTCTCCGCCAAATTTCCTAATTACAGTTCTTATTAACCTCCATTGCAAACTTTAAATCTTGGCAAAACAATTAGAAATCCCACTCCCACTCATGCAAAAGAACAAAGTAAACATCTCATGGGAAATTGTGACTAATGGTTTTGGTGTTGCCACTGAAATCAGTTAGTGCTATAAACTGTATTCAAGATGAAAACGATTTTCCAGAATTTAAATACATATTATGAATTAAGATTGGCAATAATGGGAACAAATGTCTGTAGAAATTTAAAAAGATCTCAAGACAAAACAAATAATTGCATATAATTTTCTTCTCACGAAAAATGTATTTTCTTTGTAAGCTAAAGTTACAAAACTAGCTGCAATTACATAAATAAATAAACTTTTTCCAATTCAGAAGCATATGAAGAATATGAACTAAAACAATAAAATAACTCAACTTACACATTCGAATCTTAAAAAACGAGTTGGTCCTCAACGTTTCTTTATAGTTGCTCACCCAGTCCATATCAATGCAAACCATCTAAATCTCTGTCAAATCATCACATGGCCCTTACAAGTCTAATCTGATGGAACTAGACTTCGTTTTTAAACTTGCTTTGGTGGCTTGACAATTTGAAGTAAGGCATGTTTCATAGGGCCATGTAACAATTTAATGAAATTTGAAAGTTACGTCAAGGGAAATTGAGACTTTTTAAATGTTGAAGAACAGCTTTGCAAGGACCACTAGAGCTATTTTGTGTTTGCATTACTGAACTTGGGTATGAGATCAGGACAACAAAACAGCACATCCACACTTAAATTATTTAATGCTTCTCATAATCTTCTAGTTGCTTAAGGTAGTAAATCTCAACGAAAAATAACAATTTGGTATCAATGGTTATTCTCTATGATGCTCGGGCTCGGGTACGGGATACTATCTAAGTGTCGAATATTTTATTTTCTAAAATTTAGAATACGAGGACATGACTAAAAAGAGTCCAAATTTCGGACATTGGGAAATCTTTCAAATTTCAAAAGGACTAAAATAAATGAATTCAATAGTTTTAAATATAAAAAGAAAATATGTAATCTTTCCGAGAAAATTTCAGAAACAAAAAAATAATAATAAAATTAGCATTTGGAGCATTGTATCAGATCCCAAAATGAAAAAAAAATGAAAAATAGTATATTTTTAGAGATAATCAACGAAAATATTATAACTTCTTTTAACCCACAAAAATAAAAGGGCAACTTACCCTTAAATTTTAAGGTTTTTTGAAAAATCATATGAAATGTATTTTTGAAGTAAAAAATACTGTGTAAAATTATAAAAAAGTGACACAATCTTACTTTTTAAAGTTAAGTTTCATTTTTTACATACAATATCACTTTTATTAAAAATAATATTTTAAAAGAAGTAGAAATTTTAAGAATGTAAAGTAAAAATAAAAAAATAGTGACAAACACTAAAAAAAAAGTGATAGAAATTCAAAAATATTGACAAATATTAGAAAAAATTACAAAAGTCTAAATAATATGACAAACACTAAAAAAAAGTGACAACAATTAAAAAAGATGACAAAACACCAATTAAAATATTGAAATCAATTTAATAAAGTAATTAAACCTTTCATTTAGGGCAATTAAATCAACATTGTTGAGAGATTCTTAAATCTCAATTCTACAAAAAGAGTCACTAAAAAAAGTAAAAAAAAAAAAGTGTCAGTTTTTTATAAAAACTGTGTTACTGTTTAATAAAAAAAAAAGTGAGACAATGTTACTTTTAAAAGTTAAGTGTTATTTTTTATTAAAAAATGACATACAATGTCACTTTTATTAAAAATTGATGTTTGTCACTAAAAAAGTTATAGAAATCAAGAAGGTGATTGAAAAAGTGATAAACACTAAAAAAAAGTGACAAAATTAAAAAAAGTGGCACAAATTAAAAGAAGTTATACAGATTAAAAAAGTGACACACAATCAAAAAGTGACCGAAAAAAAAAAGTGATGCAAATTAAAAAAAAAAGTGACAAATACTCAAAAGTTACGAAATTAAAAAAAGTGACAAAATAAAATTAAAAAAAGTTACAAAAATAATATGATAATGATTTTCTAGTTGACAAAAATCCATCTATAATCAAATTCGTGCAAGATAAGAAATCATCCTTATATAAAGCAATTTTCACTTTCCACGCACATCCAGCCATTTCAACATTTATTTGCAATAGTATTTGTATACTGCTTGTAACTACGCCAGTTCAACTTTGAGGTATAACATGCCAAAAGTATGCTTTCAAAGGATTTCTATCCTCATGTTATAATTGCTGATCAACTCATTTGATGGCTCTACTTAATAGTTATGAAGCATAATTGTTTCCCAGTATTAGTTTACATACTCATAATACCACCATGGTAGAACTATAAAAACCAGCATAGATATCAAATCATGATACATGATTTTTCCACTTTGTTCTTGTGCAATTACCAACAATACATGAAAGAAAGCCTCTAGCAGGCAGAATGTCAATGTCATCAGTAGCTTACATAGATGGAAAGATATATAAGAAGACTAAAATTTTCAAGGACTAAAATGGCAACCACCCTCCACCTTACAACCAGCAGAAACAGGGATTCACCAAGTCTTTTTCTAAAGTTGAGTGGATTGTTCCAAAGAAGATTTAGAATTCCCAAATATCCATTAAACATGTGATGATGATTAAAAACATGTTTATAACATACAACAATCAAAAGTGGCTTAAAACACCATCCATTTGTGCAGCATCAGTAATCACGTTCTTCACATAATCTACCACCTACAACTGCACCAAATTCCAACCCAACCAATCAGCCATCTCAAGTCCCACCACCACAACCTCCACCAAATCTAGTAGCAATCCATCTCATCCACCAACATTGCCATCTCCGCCCCCAGCACTTCATCCGACTGTACCTCCACCACCAGCAAATTCATCGCCAACACTTCCACCAGTTGTACCTCCACCACTAGTGGTTTCACCTCCACCAAAATAAATTAAATTAAATTTATTGTGTGTTTTGTTGCAAAATTCAAATTTTAATTTCATTTCTCGTGAATCGACAGTTTAAACTCATTCCAAATGTATGAATTGCAATGGAAACTAGTTATCAAGTTTTCACCACCACAATTTTCATTGTTTCCCGGTTAATGCTCTTGATGATGAATCCATCATTTGGTACCCTTCTTCTTATAATAGGAAGGGTTGGAAAAAAGCAATATAACTTGCAATGGCTACTAAATAGCCTCCTTTCACTTTCTCAGTTACAAAGCTTTTGACATTTGAATTTGTTCTCCAAATCTTGATCAATTCCATCCAGGCTCGGTTTTTTCTGAACCTTTGTTGAAGGGGAAGCAGCCTCTCGACGCGGAATCGGTGGGTGGCACACAAAGGTGTTTGTGGTCTTTGTATTCAGTAGGCTGGGAGATTTTGGAGTTTCGGGGATTTGTTTTAGTTTAGGGTGTAATGAATACAAGGATTTATGTGATGTTTAATTAATTGAGGGTATTAATCTAATTTGGTCAATTTTTAGAGCATTAGGCCTAATTTTCCCAAAATAAAATTGGGATTTCATAGTTAGTGTGGGCTTATCTGCTGACCCATTTTACGCACATAAGTGTGAAGTGGAAAATTAAGGGTCTCTTCTCTTTACTCTTTTCAAGTTGTTTTCTGTTTTCAAATTTTCAAAATAGTAAAATCGCGTTCTATTTCTCATTTTCGAAAATGCGTTTTTGAAAACAAGTAAAAATTTATAAAAAAAAAACTAAAATAACAAATTTGTCGTTTTGAGTGTTTTCATTTATAATTTTTCAAAACGCGTTTTGGGTGTTTTCAAAACAATTTTTTCAAAATGCCAAAAAGAATACATTTTCAACAATTTCAAAATGGACACTCAAGAACACAAAATCCAAAATGAATTCAAAACTTAAAATACAAAATTGAAATACAGAGAGAACGACCCTTAAAAAACCCTAAACATATCTTAAAATCTTCACTCAGACCAATATTCTTTTTGAGATTTAAAACAATCAAGCCAATATTCTTTCTCTAACTACATAAAAAGCACAAAATTTAAAACAAAAAAGGCCTAAGTCCACACTCTTTCCTCTTTCCCTAAGCATCCATCAAGCTTCGCAACTTTCTATTTATGCACTTAGCAACAATGGTGACAGCAAAGCTCCAACAAGTTGCTCCAATGGCCATGTCCGCTTGATTTTTGCCATGTCCACCTCATATCCCATACTTGTACTCGTATCGTGTCAAGTCGACACGGGTACTCCGGTCAGAATGGAGAGTCCAAGCATCACTCGTTATTTGATTGGTTCGAACGGTTCTACGGTAAATAAGAAGTAATTGTTTGACGGTAAACTGTCCATAAAGGAAGAAAAAACAAAAGGAAAAGGTTGGATTTTATTTCTCTCCGGGTGGAAGTGGAGGTGTCTTAGATACCATTGTTCCCAAAAATTTAATTCTTAAACCATCATAGAAGGGCACATGGAGAATAAAATGATCCTAGAAAGAACTTTTGGTTGAAGACACGAATATATATTTTTATTTTTTATTTTTAACAAATTTTGAATCATTTAAGTATTATTGACAAATTATATAAAGTAGAAAAAAAACTTATTTCATTTAGACATCTAACCTCTCTCTAGCCGCTTTTTTATAATAATTTTTGCAAAAATCAATTTTTTGGACATTATGTGATTAAAAAGTATGCAATTTTGTAGGATTAGAGATAATTGCAGTCGAGGCCCCAAACCTTTCAAATACTGACACACTTTCCCCTAGCATTTTAATCATTGTAGCTGTCACCCTAAATCTTTCAAATCGTAACAGCTGAGACCTCAATAGACGGTTTCCATCCAATGTGTCATTTTTTTACCCAAAAAATTAATTTTGACCAAATTTTAATCAATTTTAAAAGGGCAAAACAATAAGTAATTTTTTTTTCCATAATTAAAAACTTATATATGTGTGTGTGTGTGTGTGTGTGTGTGTCAATCTTATTAAGATGAGTAATTTAAATCTTTATAAGTTGATCTATATATTCATCTTTATTCGATGTTGAATTTTATTCTTAATATGAAGTTTCTCTTTCATTGACCGCCATGTTGTTTCAGGGACTATACAGGATGTTTCATGTAATTCACGCACTATTGAGGTTTTGTCGAGAGATTTGGATGAGCGAGCTTGAAGGAGGAGGAAGATTACATGTCCTTATCTTTCATTGTAAGTGTCCTCTCATGAAGATAATGATATTAAAAATACCCCGTTGTTCCAACAAAATTGATGTCCATGGAGAAGATTTTTATTAGAGGAAGGATGAGAACTTAAATTTATAGCACTTTTGTGTAGATGAGTACCCCACAAAAATACACTTTAGTGCTCTTGGATTTATTTTTCACTTATTTTGAGCATGAATATGAGGAACACTGGACACCTAAACACTAGGAGAAATCTTCATTAATGAAATAAAGTCATAGGCCTTGTGCCGTTTGACTATGGGTGTCAAGTAGATCGAGCTGAGCTAGTGGCTCGCACGAGTTGATTGAGAGCCTTGCCAGCTAGCTAGGTTGTCGGCTCCCGTGAAAGCCAGTTCGCAAGCCAAGTTAGGCAATCTCGAGCCATCGACAAGGTTGGAGAGAGCTATCAATTCTAAGTCTATAACTAGGAACCAGAGACAAGTTAGGCCTTGTGCCGTTTGGCTATGGGTGTAAGTTAGGCAATCTTGAGCCATCTCCTAGTACTATCATCATATATTTAGCATTATAATTCAATTTTTAAATAGTTTTTATTTTATTGTTAATTATATTTCCAATTCTGTTTTTTCTCATACTTCAATTCCAACTTTCTATTACTAGTGTTTACTCTTCAAATTATTTACGGAAAAATCAATTAATTTAATTATGATTAAGAATTACATTCAGGCTTTGTTGGAGGATTCAACTAAAAGTTAACATAATTGGAGGCTAAACTATTATACTACAAAATACTAAGAAGTGATTCAAGTTTTAATAATGTTAAATATCCTTTGCCAAAACTAAATATTAATTATAAATAAATTTTTAATTTTTAGATAATGTTTCCTGAGCATTTCATGTCTTCCTTTTTTCGAAACTAAAAGTTCTATATGTTGTGTCCTTCTAGGTGTCGTTTCTCATTTCCATTTTTGTACAACCAAACTAGTATATTCCTTTTAAGACGTGTTTGATTGAGAACATGAAATTTTAATGGAAAGAAAGTAAATTTTGGATAATTCAATTATTTAGAACTTATTCATATATAAATTATTAATTAATTGTATTTGATTGAATTAATTTTTCAAATTGAAAATATTATATTGATTTATTTTTTTATTGACGGGTATATGAGAAAGAGTGAATTACCTGGAAAATAAAAATCAATACATCTCTTTAAGGAAAATGTTTTCTTTGTTTTTTTAGGAAAATATGATCAAACGAAAGTTGAAAAATACTTTGTATGAAAAAGATTATCAGTCAAATATCTCAAAAGTACAATCAAACACGCTCTTGAAGGAAATAAAAAAAGATTAGTACGGAAATAGTGATACAAATCCATGCAAAACAAAGCATAATATTGCATAATTTAACCCACAGCTGAGGCATCACTGGTACAAACCATCCACAATAAATGGATGTACATCGCTTGTCCTCTAATTCATACTTAAGATACTACAACTTGAAAAACACAGCACTTCTTACTTCTTAGGTAGGTTCTAGTCGTGAGGCTTTGCTTCAGGTTCAGCATCCACTGCCTTACCATAGCCACCTCGGTTTCCTCCATATCCACCACCGGGGTAACCTCCACCAGGGTATCCTCCATATCCACCACCGCGGTAACCTCCGCCGGGGTATCCTCCATATCCACCACCGGGGTAACCCCCACCAGGGTATCCTCCATATCCACCACCGGGGTAACCTCCACCAGGGTATCCTCCATATCCACCACCGGGGTAACCTCCACCAGGGTATCCTCCATATCCACCACCGGGGAAACCTCGGCCAGGGTATCCTCCATATCCACCACCGGGGTAACCTCCACCAAAGAATACTCCTCCGCCTCCTACATACTTGGATTCTTCAACCCCATTTGTCTTCTCAGCCTCCTTATCTGAACAAATTTTAGGTGCAAAAGTACAAGATAGATAATAGCTATTAATACTTAAAATGTTACCACACAGTTTATAAACTTCGATAGGAAAAAAATGAAATTCTTAAACTCTTCGATACATGTTTTATTTTATTTAATAACGAGTGCACATTGTCCTGGAAGCAATATGTAGAAAAATTTTACTTTCAACGACGAAAACTTGTGTAAGAAGAAACTTACCAGTGGAAGTCTGAGACAATTCCCGGGCTGACACTTCTAATGCAATCAGAAGAACCATAGCCAGAAGGCCAAGTAGAAGAATTGTCTTGGAACCCATTTGCTATAACTGATTGTTAAGAAAAAAAAACTTGATTTATGTTTTTGATGTGAATGTTTAGAGTGTTTCATCTCTATTTATGGACAAATCTAGCAACATATTAGCCTATTGTTAGAGTGGAGTAGGTACAGCTTTTAGTTGGATAAATACAAAGATTTAATACGTACAAATTCCACCTTCTCTTGATCGACACGCCGTATACATATCTTAAAAACACTTTTAATCGATAATTAACTGTTTGCTAAATTTGTATTAATGTGTTTATCGAGAAAAATCTTCGTGTTTGTCGAGAACTCAATGAGAGCTGTGTGTGTTTTTCCATATCCAGTTATACATGTGCAAAAGTAACATTGTTGGTTGGTTGGTCATTAAAATATAGTCATAATTTCATATTTTTGAAGACCTATTAATTCTAACAGGTGATTGGGGGTGTTGATCATTCGGACCCTTCAATGATGGATTTAATAATTTGTAACGTGGGGACTACATATATAATTAATTGTGTATAAGACTATCTTAAAGTTAAACTCAATTAAAGTGATCTAATAAAAAATTAGGCTTAATCGCACAAAACGTCTCTATCTTTGGCATGTAGTGTGCAAAATGTCCATACGTTTCAAATTTTTGCATTTTCACTCATATTTCAACGTTTTATTGCGGAAAACGTTCTTTTCACCAATTTTTAACATAAAATGATCAATATACCCTCCTATATAAATAAAACAAAAAAGAAAAGAAAAGAAAAATAAAGAATAAATTGTAATCTTACTCCTAAATTTTTTAAAAAAATGCAAATGAGTCCAAAATTTATTAAAATATTAAAAATAACAAAAAAAATCTTTTATCTCTTCTCCTCCGCCTCCTCCACCTCCACCGTCGCCGCCAAAACCATTGGAATTTCACCACCACACATTCTAAAGAAAAAAAGTGCGACTTCTAAATAAGTTATTATAATTTAAAAGAAAAAGAAATATGTCCCCACCACTCTCACCCCACTCGACCCTACTGTACCTTCATCTTCTCCTCCCACGACCACAGCCATTACCGATCACGGCCATGACCACAACTACTTCATCGGCATTGTGGATTATCTCTCACCTCGTAGTACTGCCAATATTATTCCTCTACAAATTGCACCCAACAACACAGAAATTGGCATGCGTCTCTCTCACTCGACATTTATATCAGCAAAATCAATTGATAAATTGAATGAATGAAAATTCAAAAGCCCACCGACACTATATTTTCTCCTCTTATCCATTTAAGGCACCAACCTTACCTCAAATTCATTTCTTATAATTACAACTTCCCATTCAAGATTAGGATTCAAAAGTCAAAGGAAGCTTACTGTTTTCTCCAAGAAAGGTGGATCCTTCCTGTCATACTGGATGAGGAAAAGCTATTGATACCTTCGAAGAAACCCAAGAAGAGAATTCATGCAATTTGAATCCTTTTCGGTTCGACTTTGGAAATTTACCTCATATGAAGTCTTTGGTTTCTACAGTGATCAATCTGTCTTTGGGTTTGAGTTTGGGAAGCCAAAGGTGTAATTGGTACAATTGATTGTGTACCCACAGTAGTTTGGACTTCAGTTGAATATTGGGTGGTTGAATTCATCGATTGGTACATATTAGGACCATCAATTGAGGGATGCCCTGTTATCCCGAATTGCATTCGCGCATGGGACGAAGACGGGAGCTGAGCAATCACGTCTTGGACTATTTTCGGTGAAGTTGGTCCATCAATTGCGGAAGGATGAAATTCCAATGGTTTTGGCGGGGACTGCAGCGGGGTGGAGGAGGTGGAGGGAGGCATAGGAGAAGAGATTAAATATTTTAAATATTTTTATAAATTTTGGCTCATTTGTATTGTTTAAAAAGTTAGGGAGTAAGATTACAATTATACTTTATTTTTCTTTTCTTTTTTTAATTTATATAGGAGGGTATATTGGTCATTTTACGTAAAAAAAGGTGAAAATGACGTTTTAAGCAATGAAACGTTGAAATATGGGTGAAAATGTAAAAAATTAAAATATAGAGACATTTTGCACATTACATGCCAAATGTAGTGACGTTTTGTGCGATTAAGCCAAAGAATTAAATTGTGCGTCGAATTATATATGTAGAGACATAATACATTAACATTGTATTTGACCATGTGCCAAATACATATGAAAAATATAAATAGGGTTATAGTCTTCAATTCATATGTAATTCTCATTTTTTGTGTCATCTCATCAACACAATAATACAGGAGAAAGTATATTGAAGAGGAAGATCCAAAACTTAAAATAAAAAATCAAGAATTACAATCAAGAAGAATGATTTGAGCAATTAAATTGAAGAACAAGACAGTCAAAATTATGGTGCAAGATGATAAATTAATATCAACAACTCAAGAACCAAAAGAACCAACAATCAAGTTTCAAGATATGATATTAAAGCATAATTCCCAAATAATTAAGGTATGTTTCACATTATTAATATTTTTGGTGATTTGACATGGAAGATCTTGACAATTGATTAATTAGGTTTTCTAGTTTTTATAAAGTTTCATAAAGTTACAACAAGTGGTATCCGAACTAACACTGTATTAAACCATTAAGATTTAAGGAAGAATTTTATTGTTGAAATTCATACATTAAATTTTGGGATCTTTTGATTTGGAATGTGAATTTTAGCTATAAATTTCGCAATTCGAAATTTTTCAAGAAATAATTTTAGGGTTGAAATTCATACTTTGGAATTCATACATTAAATTTTGGGATCTTTTGATTTGGAATGTGAATTTTAGCTATAAATTTCGCAATTCGAAATTTTTCAAGAAATAATTTTAGGGTTGAAATTCCTACTTTGGATTTCTATATTTTGGGATGTGAATTTCAAACCCTAGATATCAAAATTTTGGGTATTTTCAAATTTGACAATTTATAGGACTTGATTGTTGAATTTAAGTATAATTATAATTGATTGTTTATGAGAAAAACTTATGTTAATTATGGATGAAGATTCTAAACAAATAAATAAATAAATAAACAAAATATAAACAAGGCAACCAAATTTCAAATCCTGGAACTAAAATTTATTTCGGATTACTAATTTTCTAAAATAGATTAATTAAAACAACAACAAAAGTAAAATCTCTTGTCTAAATTAATTTATTTGTAATATTAGAAATGTTGTGTGCGCGTAACTCGTGTAGATATTCACCAGCCCAAAGGAAGGTCAAATATTGGTCGAATTATTTGCACACATGTGGTAATAAATATGTGACAATTATAAAGATTTTTATTATGTGAATATTGAGCCGGTCCAAAGATAGACTTGATATTTGATCGAATTTATTGTCAATTGATGCTGAAAGAATCATCTATGTGAAGCGTTGACAAATCAGTCAAAATTAAGGTTATAGGGACCTTAGGTTATCATTAAACGCCGGCTATTATTTGAATTTAAAAGGGACATTTTTGATATCGTCTTTTAGATGAAATTTGGTTTCTATATCTACATTGAACAAATTCGGTTACTCAAGTTCAATTGAAAATAGTCAGTTTGATTTTTTTCTTAATTCAAATATTGTGGGTACCAGGTCTTTATTCGATTATGGTAACTTATATTTGTTTAATACAGTTGCCTTTTATACAGAAAACTTGCATGTGAATTCATATGGTATTAGATATATATTAACCAATAAAAATTTGATTCATTATGGTACAAGCGATTATGTAATATATTTCAGAAGAGAATGGAAAATCTTGTGTGAGAAGGAATTATTGATTCCTTTAATTTTTTTCAGATTTAAATGTTTATATTAATTACATTAAGGGAAAACAAACAAACATAAGGAGATAAGATACTAATAGAACTTCAGACGTTTTAGAACTAATTCATACGGATATATGCGGATCATTCACTTCAATTTCTTGAAATGGTCAACAGTAATTTAGTATGTTCATAAACAAACTTTTCTCACTATGGCTACATATATCTCATTTATGAGAAATTTCAAACACTGGACATATTCAAGGCATACAAGGTTGAGGTTGAAAAGCAACTCTGTAAAAGAATTTAACAAGTCATATCTTATTATAGTGGTGAGTACTATGACTGATATTACAAATCAGGAGAATAACCTCAATGGCATTTTGTTAAATTTTTAGAGGAATATTGAATCGTCCTACAATACAACAAAATCTCTCTAGGTAAAAGCATTAAAAATTGCAGCTTAAATTATCAACGAAATTTTAAGTAAAGTAATTGTTAAGGTGTTAAAAAATTTTCAAAAAGATCCTACTATTAAGTAATTTTCAAAACGGGAAATGTTTGATTCCTTAAGGATGTATAGTTTGCTAGAAGAGATAAGGTTATGAGATTAAGGATTTTGTTTGGAGGAAAAACATATATATATTTCTTCTGTTGCAATTGACAATCATCAGGCTATGGATAAAACTCTTTCTCTAGCTCTAGTTTAAGAAGTAATTTTGATTCAAGACAATATTACAAAATTAAATCCAACAACCTCAAGAACAAATGTCATTAAAGAAATTCACTATAAAAAGGGAGAAAGACAATTTCTGATGATTTTATTGTCTTTCTCCAAGAAAATAAGGAGGCGTGGATTGGTGGAAGAAAAACTGATCAATTAACTTTCATCAAGTCATGCAAATGAATAATTCTAAAGAGTTGATTAGTGTCATGCATAAAGAGATAAAGTTCAGAAATAACAATGACGTTTGAAAACTTATCTCATTGCCTGAAAGTGCGAAGCCTATTGATTGTAACTGGATATTTAAAATCAAGAGGGTTCGCAATGTGATATAATATATGAAGGATCTTCTTGTTGCAAATGACTTTACTCGAGCAACATTAAAATTTTCATTTTCATTATTCTACTCATTTTCAAACACACATTCTTCAATATAATAATATTTTTCATCACATCAATAACTTTTCCTTCTTTTTCAACCACACATTCTCCATTAATATATTATTTCAAAATTCATTATTCCAAATTAATGTAGCTCAAATACACCCTAAAGAGACTTTTTCTCATGTTTATATGAAAGACTCTTTTAAGACTATTATGGCATTTATGACATATTTTGATCTTAAGTTACGTCAGATTGTTTACAAATTAAAGAAATCCATCAATAAGCTTAAGTTGGTTTCCCATTATGATATTACAAATTTTATCAAATAATTATCTCATTTAATTTTAAGATGTATTTAGTTGATGATTGTGTATATCACAAGTTCAATGAGAGTAAGCATATTTCTTGGTATTGGATGTCGATGACATACTGTTTACTTGTAATGATATAAGCTTATTGCACAAAATCAATAGGTTTCTGTCATGTAATTTTGAAAGGTTGAATGCATTGACCATGAAAGATGCAACAATCTTTGAACAATCTATATAATTATAAGAGTACACGTGTGGGGACTAAGTGAAGAACCCTAGATACAGAAGTGAAGGAAGAAGAAGACACGACCCATGGCTCCTGTTTGATGGGAATTAAAATTAGATTTTTAGTAGATTTGATAAAAGTTGATGAAATGTATGGTTGAAACGTGTGAAACTCATAACATATGTGGTTAAAATTGATTGTTAACTTTGATTTAAATAAAAATCTATATTTTAATTTGTACCAAACATGGACTAAGATTTTTATATTCATATGTGGTCAATATTTCTCGTCATAATATAGCTAGATCGGTCATAGCATTAATTAAGCATATTAATATCCCGTGCAATAAACTTTCCTAATGCAGAAACGTGTTAGCAACTTAATTTTGTACTTCATTTAATGAATTAAAGAGACGTCCACTAATGGAGAAATACAAAGATGGTATTGTAGAACTTGGATCTCATTTCAATAACTCAATAACGAGAAAATAGAGTAAATGAAGTAACCATCTAGATTCTGTATCGATTTATTAGAGGCAAATAATTTCTAAATATTTCAGTATTTTGTTTCTCGAAACCAATGAGACGGCTATCTCAAACCAAACTAAAGAAAATTGCTAGTGGAATGGTTAAACAACGTGTAACTTGAAGATTTAAATGTAGTTTGCTTGAAGATAAATCAAGCTTACGACCTTAAGTTTGTCAACTACCGTCATGAATTTGATCGGTTTGTTGTCATTGATTTCTTGTAGTTTTTCGTGTATTATGTTTTAGCTAGACCTTTGATGATAGATGTTAAAACATAATGACTTACTAAGCTCCTTTTTTGTTTAGATAAAAATCAAAATTTTAATAGACTTTTATAAAAGTTGATGGAATATATAGTTGAAAAGTTGTGGGTTCCATAAAATATGTAGTTAAAATTAATTATTGATTTTGATTTAGCTCATGTTTGGTACACATTATTTTTTTCATTCTCATTTTTTTAATCATTTTCAACCACACATTTTTCAATAAAATAATATTTTTCATCACATCAATAACTTTTCATTTTTTTTCAACCTCACATTCTCCATCAATTTACTATTTCAGAATACATTCTTCCAAAATAATGTGGCTCAAACACACCCTTAAATTTTAATTAAATTTTATAGTTGAACCAAATCGGAG
>CAIGRP010133287.1:0-39321 GCA_903798385.1 Fraxinus cuspidata
TAATGGATCCCACACAAAAGAGAATTAGAAGAATGAGATTTACCAATTAATTAATTGACAAGTGTTGGATAATTAATTAATTGAGTTGCTTATTAATAAGCCCAAATTAATTAATTGGATTAATTAATTTATGGACTAGATTTAATTAATTTGATTAATTAAATATTGGACCGGGTTAAGTTTAATAGACGAGTCAGCCTGCTTGAACTTATATTAATAGGCTGTTAGAGTTTGAAAACAGTATGTAATAATTCATTATTCTTGCTAGCACAAGAAAAGAATACCCTAGCCGTCATTCTTGTTCTCTGTGTGGATCACCATTGGAGACTGGACAATTGGACAGCTTAAATTGCATATCGTGATCATTGGAGTTCAAGAAAAAGTAAAGAAGTTTGTAAAATTCATCAAAATGTATTACTTCTAAACTTAATTTTTATCTAAATACAAAGAAGATTCGTCGTGGGATTTTCCGATATGCATGATTAAGTAAATTCCCAACAGAAACATGCTATTTCAAATATTTCAGAAGATTGAATTAGACATATAATTGTGTGTTTCTAAGAAATATGAAAGAAAATAAAACAAATCGAGAAAGAAAATCAAGAAAGTATTTTTTTTTTTTTTTTTGAGATGTTTTATCCAATCAGAATCTAGAAATAGAAAGATCGAAAAAATGAATGAAAAGTTACAAAAGTATAAAGTATATACGTAACTTCAAAAATTGTAAAGATTGATTTTTCAAATAATATAAACATGTGATTGCCTCAATCTACCTTACGAAAGACTAAATTTAATGAACAAAATAATAAATAATATAAAAGATTACTCCAACATTACTATCAACTACTTCCCCATGACTAACCTCCATCCTCATTTTATAGCCATCTAATAACTTCGGTAGTTAGAAAATAGTTTTTTTTTCCCCTATTTATTCTTAAAATTAGGGTACAAAATAGAAATACTCTTCCTTAGGAGCTCTAAAGACAAGGCTCGTGGGCTATTTTCTACCATCCCTATTTTATTGTTTTCCAGTATTTCAACTTTGACTTGAGCACATTTGGATTTAAATAAAACGAAGGGTTTGTTTGGAAGAGAGATTATTTGATGTGAAAAATTATTTTTTTAAAAAAAATTATGGACAATTTATTGATCTATATGTAAAATTATTTTTATAGAAAAATACGTTTGAGAAAAAAAAATACATTTTAAATAAGTTGTGCCAAACAAATGCTGAGTATTAACTATTATATCTCTCAAAAAAATTATGCATGTAGTTATCACAAAGGTGTTGAATAGACAGAAACGTCTATTAATATTCAAGTGCTATAAAATAAAACGTTAAAAAGTACTACAGGAGAGAGTAAAGTTAGAAATGTACTTTAAAAAACCAAGCATATTGAGAAAAGAAGCGTAAGGAAATATGCTAAAAAATACTTCGAAATAATCTAAAATTTGTTAGTTCTTCAACAAACTAAAATAGATAAGGAGAAACTAAAAATAAAGAAAACACATACATATTAGGGTCCGTTTGATTGCAAGAGTGGAATTTGGGTGGAAAGAAAATGAATTCCAGGAAATTGAAGTGCCTAGAATTGTTTTTCCTGGGAATTGTCAATTAATTGTGTTTGATTGGTATAATTTTTCACGTGGAAAATATTTAAATTTTGGATCTTTTGGTGTTCGTTTAACTTTGTTTTTTATGAAAATTGTCTATTAAGAAGAATTTTTTTTTTATTTTTTTTTACAATTGATGATAAAATTTGTATCCATTGCCAAAAAAAAAAAAAAAAAAAAGAACCAAACATGGAAACGGAATTGGTGCACGGGATTGATTTTCCATAAAAAAAAAACATTATCAAACACTCATTTCCATGGAAATGAGAGCATAGCCTTAATGACTTCAATGATAATATCCCCAAAACCCCCACCCCACCCCACCCCACCCCACACCAAAAAAAAAATAAAGAATACTATAAATTTGTTTAAGAAGAAAACTTTCTATTCAGTTCTTCAATCAGATTAAAAAGGACAAACAGATAAAAATATAATATAAACATTAGAAAGGTCACTATGCATGGTTCATATTTTATTGTGAAATTATTCTATGAATAAGACCAAAGATAAGACTAAATGCAGCAAGTTATAAAGTTTCACCAAATTATTAAAAATTCTTAATTGTTGGATTAGTAGTTAAGCACTAATGATCAACTTTTCCAAATAGGAAAATGAATCAGTCTCACGTATAACACCAAAATGTAATTACAAGTCACATGCAAGCACAATTAATATGTATTATTAATGACATTTAAGATTCTAAGAATGATCCATATTGATCTTATGTTTATTTATTAATTGCCATTGTAATTAATGTACACAATTGTATAACCCTAACCAAGGGCTTGATCAAGCCAAACTATATAAAGTCCATTTTGATTGAACATGAGAATTGTCCAGTGAGATCTAAGAGTGAACATGGTTTAAAATTCTAGGTAAATTAGCTTTTTTTTCTATTAAATTAGATTGTTCACATTATTTAATCAGCAGATTTCATATGTAACTATGATGTTTTTGTGTTAACCTCATGTTATGTAGAGAGGATTGAATAGTACTATTGAAAAATAAAGTACTTCAATTATTGATTTGTTGTTCATCTGTTACACCTTTTGACCTAATCATATTTATATTAGCGATATTCCAAAAATCCATCCGAAGAAGAATACCAAAATTAACACACACACACACACACACAAAAAGATATTGTACCAAAATATTCAACTCTTTCATAGGTGATAAAGGTCATGGCAATAAATGATTCATGCAGTTCGATAAATGTAAATTCTACACTTATCTAGGTTCATCTATCATAGCTTTATATTTCGAGTATATTGGAGTCAATTATTACTCAATTAAATTCATTTTTGTGTTTTAGGACAAACCTCAATCTTGATGTGCGTCGGAGATCAAAGAGAAGGAGACAAGAAGAAATTGACGTGCTTTGAGCTGTGAAAAGTTGAGACCCAAAGGCCAGAAGATGCACAAGAATAAAAATATATGTAAGTGTCTTGCTTAAGCAAGAATTTCATTGCTAAAGGAAGAAAAAGCCAAGAATGAAGGTTTTGGAGCAAATATTTCTCGACTAAGCAAGAACCGTGTTGCTTGGCTAATTCAGGAGTTTCTTGCTTAAACTACAACTCTCTCTCTTAAGCGAGAAATTAAAATTTGCAACTGGAATTTTAGCTTATGCGCGATTCCAAGGTAAAATTTAGCATATATTCGGGCGTGGCTAGGACTCCAAAAAACCCCTCTTTATATTAAAGATCATAGACATCCAAGAAGGGTTTTGGGAGATCTACACACCCCCCCCCCCCCAACCAAAAGGAGGCCCAGGTTGGGGGGAAAGTACAAATAGATAATGATCAATAAAATACAGAATTTTGAGAATGAGGAATTCTATTTATATATAAAATTGAAATTACAAGATTTGAAAGTTAAAATACGTTTGGTGGTCCCGTTGTAGGCTTTGCATATCATCGGTCTATCATGTAGCAGTGTCTACATAAGAAAGTTATTGTTTTCTTACCTCTATTCAATTATGTATTTTATGTCAAACTAATTTAGTATAGGTAGTGGTTCAAATAATTGAGATGATAATCTGTCAAACATATTTCAAAATAATGATGAAAAAGTAGGTCAAGATCATGCATTTGCATCTCATGCATTTTCATCAAATGATTTCACTTCAAATGAACTTCAAACTACTTAAATTGAACAAAAACTTCAAAATTGGATTATTCCAAAGGTAGATAAGAAATCTATCTATGAAATATGTATGTTTGATTTTCACCAAGATTATATTATCAAAACTTTGGAGCAAACCATTGCTATTAAAAATCAAACTGTTTCGATAAATTTGTTTTCAAAGGAAGCTATTCTAGCTCACAAGAAAAAAAATTAAATATTTTCATGTGGGTCTTGTTAAAATTGCTATCAAACATTTGTTTAGAATTGGTCTAGACATTCATGTTTTCATAACCCTAAGAGATAAGAGACTCTCAAGGTTTGAGCATTCATACCATGCTCGAATCTAATCTTGAAAGTGGTCTCGTATTTTCAAATTGTTATCCAAATTTTTCAATCAACCCTCAAGATGAAGCTACTCTTAATGCTCTAAATCTTCATATTCAAACCAAATATTTTGATGTTGATGATCGTTCAAAAGCTTTTGCTTTAATATACAGGATATATTACAAGTTTATGAACACTCAAATCAATATTCTTGTTCTCAGATCTTCTCCCAAAGATGAAAGTCCTTTGGTGGAAGTCAATCATCTTCACTCAAATATCATGATTCCCAAGAGAATACCTTGGAAACTTCAATCTAGAGGACTTGAATGAGATTTTGAAAATACACAAAATTTAGTTCTTGCTCCTATTCGTAAATTTTTTTATCAAATTATTTTATTTCCTGATGGTCATGTCAAAGTTATCTTTGATAAACCCCATTCTTCAAATGCTTTTCAAAGATCATATTCTTCTAGATCTTATTATAGATCTAAGAATACTTTTCAATCTACAAAACTTTCAACATCTTCTTTTAAAAAAATTGATTTTAATCATAATGTTCCAAAACCTCATAATGGTCATACTTATAAAAAAATGAATCAGAACAATATGGTTCACCTACTTTGTCAGACGTGTTACCTCCTTCAAAACGATTTGATCAGCAATGTAATGTTATTTCTTCCAAAATTGATAGAAAAAATGAATTCAAAACTGATCAATCTCCTGATGTCAAATTTTAGAAAATTATTTCAAAAGATGAAATTGAATCTTATTGGGAAGAATTTGAAGCTTCCCCAAAAGATTTAAAATTTTTTGAGCGGGCATATTTCAAAGTTTACAACAAAAAACCCACTAAAACAAAAACTGTTCAAAATAAAAATACTCCAAAAATGACTTGGAAAACACCTAAGAGTGAAACTTTTCCAACTACTCATCTTCATATGGAAGAAATATTTTTTTCACAAAGAAACACTAAAGTTCTTGCTTCTTCTCTCAAAAGGATATCAAATGAATGACGAGATGAATCTGAAGTCGTTGCTAAGGATATCAAAAATATTCTAGCCCAAACCAATTATACAAATATTGTTATTCAATCTATGTGCTCTCAGCTCAACATAATTGAAACAAATTCTGATTCTGAGATATCTTCTTCAAAATCTATTGAAAAGGAAAAGACTCTTGTCAATTCTTTATTCAAACCCCATCATTCAAGTATGGTTCCTCAATTAGGAAAGTTAGATAATGAGACAAAGGTTCTACAAGAACTTGCGACTCAATTGTCTAGATTATCCTCTCCTTCAAAAAATATTAATACCATCGACAATCTTGAAGCCCAATTTGTTGACGATGAAGCTTTTTCATATCAATAAATTAGGAGGCCAAAAGAATCAATATTCAAAAATTCCTCCTTATTATCCTCAACATACTTCTCCGGATTTTTTTTTCGAAGAAAAAGTGAAGTTTCAAAAAACTTTCAGTGGCGATTCCATTGTTAAATGGAATATCGATGATTTAACCGAATATCAAATCATTCAATTAGTGGAAGTTATGTATATGTTCCATAAAGCTTAAGGATCCAAGGGTATTGATCTTAAATCCGCAACCAGTAATTTGATTATAGGATTTACAGGTCAACTCAAACAATGGTGGTATAACTATCTTGATCAAGAAGACAGAAATGGGTTTTTTGAAGCCGTCATTGATGATACTGGCGAAAATGATAGCTTCACAACTCTTGTCTTTAGTATTATCAAACATTTTATAGGTACTCATGTTGATATACTTAATAGACAATCTGATATTTTCATGAATCTTAGTTGTCCAAAACTTCATGATATTCGTTGGTATAAAGTCATGTTTTTAACTCATGTCTTATTAAGCGAAGACTGCAATCAATCTTATAGGGGAAAAAAAGATTTATATTCGGACTTCCGAAACTCTTCGCAAAAAGAGTTAGAAATTCTATCAAAAGTCAACATAAAGATTCTATTCCATATGCAGACCTTACATATGGAGAACTTATCAATTTTGTCAATAAAGAATGATTAGCTATTTGTAATGATTTCAAATTAAAAGCCAAATTGAAATTAGAAAGGCCTAGAAACCGTAAGGAACTTGAATCATTCTACGAACAATATGATTTTGAGAACATTACTGCTTATTCTTCAAAACTGAAAAGAAAGAATTTTCCTTCTCTTACGAGGAAAAGGTCTTTTCAAAAGAAAAGAAGTTTTAAAAAACCTTCTCATTCAAAAAACACTTCTAAAAAATGATTTTCAAAAACTTCAAATGTTAGTTGTTGGAAATGCAAACAGACAAAACATTATTCTAATAAATGTCCTATGAAGGGCAATATTAATAATCTTCAAATTGATGAGATGCTAAATTTGAACTTCTCAATTTACTTAATTCAAGCTCAAAAAATAATAATTCTAACTCCGAATTAGAAATGGGCTATCAACATCAACAATATTCTGATGTTGAGACTGATTCTGATGAATCTTCATCCTCATGTCAATGTAAAGATTTTTGTGGTTGTAAAACCATAAATATTCTTATCAAAGAGGAAGAATTTATTCAAGAAATAGTTGAGAAGATTGATAATCCTTAACTTAAGAAAAAGTTAAACTATTAATTACCCTCAAAATCATCAAAATCCTCAGCTGAACCATATAGTATACAAAGCATAATGAATCGGTTTAAAGCTAAATCCTCAAAATCTTATATTTCTGATTTAAGATCAGAAACTAATGAAATGAAATCTCAAATTTCTACTCTAAAAAATCAAATGAATGATGTTAGGAAGTAAGTTGTTCTCTTAAAATCTAAAGAAAAGGATAAAACCGATCCTTGAAAACCCTGCATGGGCACGGGATCGTGGTCAAGTAATATAATGATGAATAGACTCTTGAACTCACGAGAACTATGTGTTTGACCAATTTAAAATTAATTGCAACTTTAATCAAATAGAAAACAAATTTTGTGGTTTTTTTCTATAATAATACCTAAATTATCAACTAAACTAATGAAATTAAGAAAATGTATTTTTCAAATATGTAAGATGTATTACTAAGATGTCGAATCCCCCTTATTATTCAATTTTTAGTGTAACAATTAAATTGATAATTTAAAATCTTTCATGTTAGTTAATGTTCCTAATTTAATTGAAAGTCTCTTTCAATAGCGATCAAATATATTCCCCTCATGTGACCATTGTATCTCTCGATGAAATGTACAAATATGATAAATGTATTAACAAGTGCTAAAACACATATTGAAACATATAAAATATAGATGTATATCTCTATCCTCTATCGAACCTTACAATATTTATTATATTGTGCTTAATTCCTATTATCTCTATCGGTAATAATAAAATTCACTAATAATTCAATTGGTGATCAAACATTCGAAAAGAATGAAAAAATAATAACAAACATCCACAAATCTAACCAAATTAAAGTCAAAATAATTAATTAAAAACTAAAAATATCATTATAAGGGTTCTTCTCATCTTAATAATATATAAAACTAGCATAATATATCGAAATTATAAAAAATCATATTTAAGTGGAAAGACATAACTCGAATTTTTGATAAATTGAGAATGTGAAGATGAATATTGAAATCTTGAATCTCTTCAATGGTTTCTTAATTAATCTCTACTTGTGCATTATCTTATTTACCCAAAAATCAAGTTTGAATTTTCACTTGATTGAATTCTTGCAACTCCCATTTAATTCTCTCACAAAACTATGAATTTTTCTCAATTGATAAAAATAATTGATGAATATTGGAGTATAATATGTATATGAGAGGTCTCCAATATATATTCTATTGTTAGGTATTTGTAAGAGTTGAAATTTGGTTGAAAATCATGTCCAAATTGGTTTCCAAAAGAATTCCAACCGAATATGGAATGTTGCATTCGCGCGAGAATTTTTTTTTGCTTTGCATAATAATCAGTATTTTGGTCATAAATTTCTTTTCAATATCCGATTGAGACCATTCAAAGTGAGTTGAAAAACTAACTCAAAAGTTTATAACTTTGAAAGAAATAGAATTTTTCCAATCCGGACGTTTACTATAACAAAAATTAGTCTTATTTTTTGGATAAAAATCTGAAATATAACTTATATGATTAAAATTTTATTTTTATAATATTTTTCATTTGTTTCTTCCAATTTCTCGTTCAACCATTGAATTTTACCAATATAACATAAAATACAATAATTTGGAATATATTTTGTCAAAAAACTATCAAATATCAATATTTTAGCTCGAATAAGTGTATAATATATACTTACCAAATATTCTCAAACTTAAATAATTATTTGTCCTCAAACAAAACTATAACTTAAATAACAACAAGCACACAAGCATACAAAAATATTTGGTTAGACAATCTAGCTTTTACCTCAAAATTTGAAGTTACCATATCAAATTTACAAACTATTTCAAAATCACAATACCAAATCAATATCCACTCTTCTAATGCAAAACTGACATGTGTGTGTGAAGAACTAAGTATACAATCTTGAATTTACAAGTTGCTTCAATTCTCAACCATCTGTGGTCAAATATGCCCTTTCACTTCTTGTATGATTCACACACCACCAGTTTATTTTTTTTTTACTCTTTTTTCAGTGTGCAATCTAAAGTTGAATTTTTCATTACTATTACCATCATCTTTAGTTTAAGTGGACTCTACTAATTACAAGTCAACACATCAATAAACAAGAATTTTTCAATTCTTTGATTGTTTTAACCTCTAGGAATAGACTATACTACTAATCCCTCATCAAAAGTCAGTCTTCTTAAGTAAGTGTTTGAGACTTAATCATGGTATTTGGTGCATTTTCTATTTCATGCACTTTTTTTTTTCAAGTTTTCTATTTTTTTTTACACTCTCTCCCCCTTAAATTTTCTTCTATGACCCATGTAACGAGCTTTTGGTTGATAACCCCAAATTAGATTATTTTAAGGTATCAGGTTGTAAATACCCTAGCATGCTTAATAACTCGAGTCATAAATGTTATAAAGAGATGTCTTTTATATATTTTTCTACCTTGATTAGTGTAATGCCCATCATTAAACACTTATCTAATCAAATCGGCCTCTAAGTTGAAAATTTTGCCCAATTTTATCATATTAATCTAAAATAATTCATACATAAATTTTCACACATGAAATCTCATATTACATCCATATCTTCCTACAACCATAAATCACCCCTAAACTACGATAAATTTGCTCTAAGGATCATTAATTTAGGATATTTTTGGATATAGTATCCATGTTCAATCTATCAACATATCCAACATATAAATCAACTTATTACATCATGATGTAAAACTCAATTCTAGTGCGCATAAAATATCAAGTTTTGCAAGGCTATGCATCAATTAATTTAAGCATGTAACATATTCGTAGTTCATAAATCAGCACCAAATCTCAAATTTAATCATCATTGCTGGTCATGCTATCCAATCCACACAAACACACAACCTAATAAAAGCAAAAAAATATATATATTTTTAAATTTTAAATTTTTTTATTTTTCTATTATATACTAAAGCAATAACGATAATCAATCACATACACTCAAAAGCACACGAAAAGTAAAAACTTAAAATTTTTCTATTTTCAAACTTAAAATCAACATTATCCTCAATGTTATAAAGTATAAGTACGAATATAAGTGGATGGGGAAGAAAATGAAAAAAGTACTCCCCGAATTTTTTTGTTGAATGTGTGAGGAGCTATTTGTCTAGCTATCCCAACTTGTACTTTTAAACTCCTTCCGATGTCAATATCCATGGTACATATCATGAAGGGAAGAAAACAATCAAAATAATAATAATAATAATAATAATAATAATAATAATAATAATAAACTCATTTTGACTTAATTAATGTTTTCCTTTTATTAGGCTAAGTGTCGTGATAAAGTTGACCTCCAAATTGAATTGAAACTTACTTATAACTAATGCAACCTATAAATTGAGAATAAAAAACATGCAATACAATATGGAAAGCAAACTAAATAAAAGGGGTAGGAAATTGGGTTGCCTCCCAACAAGCTCTTAATTTATAGTCTTTAGCTAGAATGTATGGAGGGACTGATCATGGTGGTTCACGCTGGAGTCTTTTCGCCTCACACTTCTTGCAATTTCCAGCTTTACATCCTCTTTTTACCCTCCAAACCTTGAGTTTTCTATTCTCCTCTCTAGCAAGGCTCCCTAGACTTTTAGACTTTATCTTATTCGACCATTGTTGAACTTTTTCAGCAACATATTTGGCCTCTTCTAGAACTAATGGTTTCTTGGTTTGATTATGTAATTTAAAGATCTCGTGTGCGTCCTCCACCCTCACAATCAGCTCACCCCTTACCATGTCAATCAAAGTTCGATTTGTTATTAAAAAGGTCGATCCAAGATAATTGGCATATCGTGATCGTCTTCGAGGTTCATAACATGGAAGTTAGCGGGGAATATTAGCTTCCAAACCTTGATGAGCACAATCTCAACCTTTCCCTATGGACATCTCATGCTCTTATCTGCCAGCTGCAATGTCACGTCCAATCATTTGACTTCCCCAACTCCTATTTTCCTAAAAGTAGACAAATACATTAAGTTTACACTTGCACTTATATCACATAAAGCATTAAAATGAAATCATTTAGTCTAGTGAAATTTATTTTGCAGCATTGCACTGATTTCGTCGGTCAATGCCACTTCTTCCCAATCTGGAAGCTTTCTTTTCTGAGATATCACATCTTTCAGGAACTTTGCATATATCGAGATCTGTCGAGGAATGAGATGTTGATGTAGAGCTTTTTTAGTATATTCAGGAACTTCTTGAATTGGTCATCGAGTTTTTTCTTTTGCAGTTTTTGTCGAAAAGGTAGTGGTAGCACAAATTCTTTAGTAGGAGCGATTTCCTTAACCTTTAGATCATCTGACGCTCTTTCCGTCTCTACTTTTTTGTTCTACTCAGATTCCTCCAATAGTTCTTCAACCTTGGTATGCACTTTTTCTTTTGTAGCAACTGGTCTTTTTACAATAATATCGACAGTTGAACTCTACAGCAGGTAGTTATTGTCTCAATCTACTCTTCCTCCACAACTTTTATTTCCATTACCTACTGTTTGGGATTTGTCTCAATGTCACTAGACAATGCTCCTCGTAATCTCTCTCAAAGTTCTTTCGCTATTTGTCTCATCTAATTTTTCAAGTTTTTTATGGCTGCTCCTTGAACCTGCAAGGTTTTATATGTTCTTTACATGTTTTGGGTAGATATCTCTGCTAATTTAGTAACAAGATCTTTTAACAAAGATTTATTTTTTGTCTGCTAAAAACTTGGTGGTGCAGTCCGTTGTGGCACAATTTGAGCTCCCTAATTGTTGCTCCCTTGGAAATCTGAGTGATTCCTCCAACCGTTGTAGTAAGTGTTAGGCTTTTGAATGTGTTTCTGTCTTTGAAAATTTTGAGCATAATTTTCATCCTCTACTGATTCAGCAAAAGTACTACTCACGATGCAATCAACACTCTCATGATTCCCACCACAATGCTTGTAGTTAGGTCATGTTGTTTGAATTGCACTCAACTATTCCAACTTTTGTGCTAATGATTCCAATTGAGCTGATATTGTTGTCAAAGAATCAACTTCGATACCATAGCAACTTTCTTCCTCCTCATCTTTGCAATAGGCCAAAGTGCACATGTAAATGTAAAACCTCCATATTTTAGTAGACCTGATTCGCGGTTCTTTTTGTGATAGAACCATCGAATGCAAAGTCTACATTAACTCTGCTTATGAAATTCAAACCAATGTAGAAATATTATATTTGAAGCCACTTCTGCAATCCGTATTGTAGCATTGGGGAGCAAACTCTTATATCTTCCCAAGCTTTTGAATAACATTTCGAGTCCAACTGTTAGAATGTGGTAATCTCGTCCTTCAGCTTTGCAATCTTTTTCGGCGAAAAATATTTGTTAAAGAATTTCTAACTCAATATGCTCCAAGAAGTGATGCTTTGATGTGAGAAAGTATCTAACCATTCTATTGTCGAGTCTCTCAATGTGCATGGAAAGAGTTTCAGTCTGATTTCTTCACAAGAAACACCCGGATACTCGATAGCTTCACACATGTCCAGAAATCTTGATATATGAGCGTTGGAATTCTCCATAGCTTTCCCAAAGAATTGTAACGCATTTTGGAACACGTTGGTAATATCAGTCCTCAGGTGGAGGTTTGCTTGACCAAATGCCAGATATGCTATGTTAGATTGGCTTTTCACAATTGGTAGAGCCATGTACTTCTCCATTAGTCTTGCATTTTCATTGAATAAACCATATTAGGAGGTTCTGCCACCATATTTGCCTCGACGACAGTAGGATTTAGATTACTCTCTGCCATGTGTTCGTCTTTCTGTTTTTGTCATGCTTCCAATTGTTCTCATTTTCGAAACCTGAATGTGTGTTCGATCTCTGGATCAAATTTAGCAATATCATCAAGTCTCGAACTTTGTATACAAAGTCCTGAAAAAGTAAGCAAGATGTACTGTAAAATTTTTCTAATGAAATAAACTAACTAATAAAATAATAAATTCAGATTAAAACTAAAATTTATCAAAAATAATAGTGCTCAACAACAGCGCCAAAAACTTGATCGTTTGATTTCCCACAAGTGAGCGTGATCGTGAACAAGTAATAAAGTAGTGAATAAAGTATCGAACCCATGAGGACTATGTGTTTGGCCGAGTTAAAATTAATTGTAACTTTATTCGAATAGTAAACAAATTTTGTGTTTTTTTTATACTAATATCTAAATTATCAATTAAACTAATGAAAGTAAGTAAATATATTTTTCAAATATGTGAGATGTATTGCTAAAATGTCGAATCTTCCTTATTATTCTATTTTAGTGTAACAATTAAAGTGACAATTTGAAATCATTTATGTTGGTCAATGTCTCTAATTTAATTGAAATTCTCTCCTGATAGGGATCAAATTCATTCCCCACATGTGACCCTCCTATCTCTCGATAAATGATACAAACTGACAAAACAAAAAAAAAATTAACAAGTAATTGAACTCTTATTGAAATTATATAAAGTAGAGAGATATATCTCTATTCTCTATCGAACCTTACAATATTTATTATATTGTGCTTAAACTCTAACATCTCTCTCGATAATAATAAAATCCAGTAACAATTCAATTTGTGATTAAATAATTGAAGAAAATGATAAAAAAATAATAATAAACATCCACAAATCAAATCAAATTAAATTAAAAATAATTAAGTAAAACTAAAAATATCATAAAAATTGTTCATCTCAATCTAGTATGTATAAAAACTAGCCTAACGTATCGTAAATACAAGAAATCATATTTAAGTGGAAAGATATAGTCCGAATTTTTGATTAATTGAAAAAATGAAGGTGAATCTTGAAATCTTGAATCTCTTCAATGGTTTCTTGGTGAATCTCGACTTGAGCATTCTCTTCTTTGCCCAAAAATCAAGTTTGAATCTTCACTTGATTGAATTCTTGCAAGTTCACTTATTCTCTCACAAAATTTATGAATTTTCCTTCTTTGATGATAATAATTGATGACTATTGAAGTATAATATGTATATGAGATATCTTTCATATGTGTTCTCCTGTTAGATATTTGTAGGAATAGAAAATAGATTGAAAATTTAATCTAAATTGATTTTCAAAAGAGTTCCAATCAAATAAGGAATGTTGCCTCCGAGCACGAATTTTTTATCTTTACACTGTAGTTAGTATTTTAATCATAACGTTCTTTCCCAATATCCAATTGAGACGATTCAAAGTGATTTAGAAAGCTAACTCAAAGAGTTATAACTTTGATAGAAATAGAAATTTTTTTGTCCGGATGTTTACTATGCCAAAAATGGGTTTTGATCTTTGGATAAAAATCTGAAATATAACTTGTGCGATTAGAAATTGATTTTGATAATAATTTGATCATACTCAATTACTTTTTAAGTTCTAATTCTATTAAATTGTCTTTTATTAATTTTCAAAGTATTCTCTTGTAATCGGAATCAACTATTGAATTTTTGGAATTTGGTCCTCAAACTTTGGTGTTTACCATTTTCCTTGATTTTTCATTTGTTTCTTCCAATTTTTCGTTCAACCATTAAATTTTATTTATATAATATAAAATACAACAATATAGGATATATTTTGTTAACAAAAACTACCAAATATCGATATTTAGGCCCACATAAGTGTTATCAATTGAGAAGGCATTTCCCATGTGTATGTGTATGAGAAGCTCGAAGCCCTGAAGAAGCTTTGATCCTAGCTTTGCTCCAGAGAGTAGAAAAGATGAGTAAATAATTGGTCATGCACGTACTGATCACATATTTGATAAGGTGAGTTATCATTTTATCGAAAAACAATGGGAATGTGTAGGGGAGTTAGTGGGCTTAAAATTTTGAGTGAAAATGGATGTTACAAATGAAGAAAGAGACAAATCCAAACTAGCTCCTACCTACTGGCTTGTGCTGCTGATTTTGCTTTGTTGCCTACAAATACTACATCAATCATACTACACAAACAAACTCAATAACGGATTAAAAAACAGGGAGACACATGTCGATACATGATTTGACAGTTTAAAACAATCAATTGTTGCCACCCCACCCTGTCACCCAATTTCCCGTCTTTCACCGTGGCCAAGCAGCATTATTCATACTTTATTACTATACTTTACTAATATGTGATTCACTTCTTATCTATCACATCATATCAGCTCTTTCTTACCCACCCCCAAAAAGAGAGAAAAAAAAAAAGAAAGGAAAAATAAGCACCAGTGCTTCTTTAGCTAAACTTTTAAATGTTTATAAGCGATAAATTTCTAATGAATGTATAGTTACAAAATAATGTTTTAAGTTTAAGTAACGTGGGAGTAATAAAAATAATGTTTTACAATCTTATTAATTTGAAAATTTTTGCAAAACATGTTGATGTCGAGTACAGTTTTGTACTAGTTAAAATTGGGTATAAGAACTACATGCCACTTGATTTAATTGTATTAAAGTAAAGACAAAGGAAGTTGAAATTTTATTTGTCTAATTTTTCTAGCATTATGCACCATGCTCTCAGTACGGGATTGCTTGTGCTTGCATTTCTTGTTTGTTCAAATTAATCACTTTTGAGAACTTATATAGAAAAGGAATTCTCGCTGCATTCGTACAACAGAAATTTGGGCTTATAAGCTTATATTAAGTCTACCCCAATACGCTCCTTATTGATTCGTGTTCTTCTTCTTAAAAGAGTCGTCATTCCTTAATAAATAAAAGTGAATCGTATCTTTAGCTTGTTGTGAGATTAACCACGAGCAGGCATTGAGGAACTTTGATGACAATAGTGGTTGCAAGTACGAAGCATGAGCTAACAAAATATTTTATACTACGTATGATGACTAAGAATATGCCGAGGGATATGAGATATAAAACTTATTCACTTGAGCCTCTTCCTCCCAGTATGGTTGAAATTGATGTCATGTGGTTTCATTGATTGGAGGTTAGGAATATGCCATCATCATAAGCTTATATTTCCTTCTTATTTTCAAGAAAAAATAAACACTCCATCTTATATACATATAAAAGTGCCACATATCTAATATTTTAAATTTTCAGATAAGAAGATTCAATATACATTATAATTTCTATAAACTAATAATGTTTGGACATGAAATTTTCTCATATAACAGATGTTATTAATTTATGTAGGATCAAGTTTTTCTCATTACTCCAAAATTGGGATCAAAAAATTATATTATATTATATAGATTATTAGTTTATACATTAGTAATTTGTCGATGTTACAATGTAGCATTATAGCGGCGCTTAAACTCTCAGTTCAAGTTTTACTGCCGTCTATTTTTAATTTAAGAAATAAATTTAACATCCGCAAAAACGAAGTATACACATTTAAACAAAGTTCATACTAATTTCAAATATTGGTGTAAAAATTATTCATCTAGTTGTTTCATTGCAGTGTGGACCCCATGATTTATAATTTTTTTCTCCCCTCTAATTTCTCATTGCTTTCATTTTCATATATTTATCTTTCAGGTACCTTTGGATATCTCCATTCTGACTGATTTTAGTTCATTGCTTTCTTTTGTCTCCTCTCCTCCTCTCTTACTTTATATATATATATATATATATATATATTCCCCCCATTCACCTTTCTTTCTTTATTCTATCAGATCTAACCCCCAAGTACAGCTTTATAAATTTTCTCATACAGACACATATACAAACCTGTTCTTTCTTTGATGAAGATCACAAGACCACATCAACATCTTCACATCCATCAAAGCCATGCATGAAACCAATGAATTATTTACTATTTTTGACAGTTCCAACAACTAATTTTCTCTATTCCTTCAACCGTTTGATATAAATACAATCAGCTGTCATAGGGCTACACTTTGTTTAATTCTCAGGATGTCACCAGATAGCTTGGTTGCAAAGGTAGCCGGAAAAGATGAAAGCCAAGGCTCCGGCAGCCGGAGAAACGCGGCCCCAAGGCCTCAAGAACCAGCCCTCAAGTGCCCTAGATGTGATTCATCAAACACCAAGTTCTGCTATTACAACAACTACAATCTTTCACAGCCAAGGCATTTTTGCAAGACCTGTAGAAGGTACTGGACTAAAGGCGGTACCTTGCGAAACATTCCAATTGGCGGTGGCTGCAGGAAGAGCAAGAAGATGAAGTCTTGTTCTAGGCTTTCTGGGGAATCAAAGGATTCTAGTGGATCATCTGATTTTGGTTCAAAATTGAATTTTTTTCAGGGTTTTTCACCAGCCATGGATTTTCAGCTTGGAGGGCTGAACTTGCCTATAATTCATCCTCCAAATACTGGTCTTTTCAACCAGTTTTCATCATCTTTTAGAAACCTGCCAAATTCTTCTTGTGAGATTGCACCAAACCCTTGTTTTAACCTTGATTTTTCAGGGAGTTCACCTCCAATAGGATTCAATTTTCCATTATCTTCTGCACTACTTAAACAAGGAGAAGGGACTTTAGGGATTCAAGAAATGGGCTCATCATTGAATGTTCATAGCAACCTTGCAAATACTATTGAGTCCTTGAGTTCAATGAACCAAAATCTGCACTGGAAGTTACAACAAGAAAGATTGGCAATGCTTGAACCTAATGAGACTCAGAAACCCCAACCCATTTTGTTTCAAAATCTGGAAATTTCAAAACCAGAAGCTTGTGGAATTGGAAGTTCAAGAAAGGAGGGGACCGAGACTCCAAGTGGAAATTTATCAACTGAATGGTTTTTTGACAGCACTTATGCACCAGGTACAACTCCAGCATCCAATATTACTGTTGATACAAATGAAAACAACACCAGCAACTGGAATGGAATGTCATGGACCAATTTGAATCAGTACAGTGCACTGCCATAGCTAGCAGACAAAAATCAAAAGGTATCCTTATAAGAGCTGTGAGAATTATTCAATGGTATCCTTATAATTGAAGAACCGAACATATTATAGGAATACATACCAAAACTTATGCAGCCTTTTCTACTATTTTCATATTTTAGTATTTTCCATTGCTGAATCAAGATGTGAACTTCGAGAAGTTTGTTTATGTTTTATTTGGTGAATCAAACTGGAAAGAGTTGGAAATTAGTAGCTAAGTATAGGTTTTAATGTTTCTTTCTTATTGAATTTGATTTTCTTTAAAGACTAATTAATGCTCCAAAAGTTCAAAATCAAGAATTGTTGTTTTATTTGATCGATGTGGAAATTATAACATACTTTACCAGTGTTTTTCAGAATCTAGATAATAAGTGAATGGTTGCCTATGATTGGTTTACTATTGTGACATACTAATTTCGAGTTTTATGAATTGTATATACATGGAAGGCATGTCTTGTCCATTTATAAACAATTTAGAAAGCCTTATTTAGAAGTTCGTCTTTCAGGTGAGAGTTCTAACAAGCCATTTTCATTTTGAACCATAGTGAACAAGACGGCGTGGGACTACGTCTAGTAGAATAAGATTCTCTAACGTCACATAAAAAATAGGATGTCACATGTGTCAGTTTTGAATGGGTCGATTGCAACAGATTTTTAAGTCCCTCCTAGAAGGTGTGGCCTATCGGTTTTATAATTCTTTTTAACACTCTTCCTTGTAAGTCGGTTTAAGAGTGAGTACTCATAGAATCTGATTATTTAAAGTCGTCACTAACGTGAAAATAGGACGTCATGGGTGTCATTTCTCTAACGAATATATTATAACGATTTTTAAGCCTCACATCACTTATGGAAAAGCACGACTTGTGAGTTCATGCACAACGTGATTCTAACATTTACATTAGTTCTATATTAGACTATACTTTTTATCATTGGTAACTTTTTTAGTTTAATTTTAAACCATGGTGAAAGATACTTGTAGAACTACTTCCATTGGTAGAAATAGGACATCAGTTTGATTGGACAGATTGTAATGAATTTAAGTTCCACTTCAATCGTGAAAGGTAAGCCTTTTTAGTATCGGCCGTGAAAGCCATGACATGCAAGTGTGGGATTTGTATGGATAAATTGTAATACTTTTTAGGTCCCACATTAGTCGTGAAAGGCATGACTTGTAAGAGTCAGTTTTGAACGGATAAATTGCAATGATTTTTAGGTCCCACATCACTCGTAGAAGGCGTGACTTGTTACTGTTAGTTTTAAACGAATAAATTGTAATAATGTTTACCTCCCACATCAGTCATGAAAGTTATGACTTGTCAACGCTAGTTGTGAAAGTCGTGACTTGTGAGAGTCAGTTTTGAACGGATAAATTAGAATATTTTTATAGTAATACTTGTTCGTCCCATATCACTTATGATTCGTAAAACGCTTGATTTGTTAGTTTTATAACCTCTTTATCACTCTTCATTGAGTTCTTGCGATACGCAGCATGATTCTAACTTTTATCTTAATCCTATATTATAATAAACTAAATCTCTGAATAATTATCACTCGCGATCACTAAACTTTCAATCCTTGCAATTAGGTGACCGGACTTTATTTCGAAGTAATTACAGTATTGTACTTTAATTTGTGAGCAATTAGGACATTCTGTTAGCCTTCTGTTCAATTGCTTAATTGAATTGCTGATGTGGCCATTAAAAATAACGAATTCTCAATGCTTTACGACAAGTCAGCATAGTAAATTTCACTCGCGATCAATGAACTTTATCATTACTTGCAATCAGAGCACTGAATTTTTAATTTTGGTCAGTCAAACCATCGAAACCTTAATTCCAATGTTCTAAAAAAAGGATTCAAAATAATATTTTAAGACCATTGCATAAATAAATAAATGCATACGACATAAATAAAATCATAAATATAATAACTACTTAATAGTTTCTACAACTAGATAATTTTCAAGTTAAAAAAAATAGAGAATTTTAAAGTTTCCAACTAGACACTTCCTAGTTAATAGAATCAAGTTGAACCGTTGATAATAAATAAAATAATAAGTATATAAATGTAACAAAAATATTTGGCAAAAACACGTTATTTTTCAAAATTAATTATACTTATATACAAAAATTACTTATTAATATTGGTTGCAATTAGTTTTTATTGCGTATATAGAAAAAAATCACTTATTTAATTATATATAGACAAATATCACTTAATAAAAATTTAATTATATATAGATAAAAAAAAATCACTCTTTAATTAAACACGGATAAAAAAAATCACTTATTAGTTATGTATGCAGACAAAACTAAATTAAAATTAATTGAAACCAAGTTTAGTAAGCGATTTTTGTCTAACATATAAAAATAGTTTAGAAAAATAACAATATTTTGTCAAATATTTTTGATATATACACCATTTTTAAGTGTCCTAATTGCAAGTACAATTATGCGAACTGTACATTCATAGGTTATATTGTCGATGACATTGCCCATGTGTGCATGAAATCTAACCATTCATTGAAATGTAGTATTAAAATTATTGTACAAAAAGTTATTACCTGATGTCAAAATTGATATACTTGTAGCAAAATTGTTACAAGTATTAGTAAAGTTGAGTGATCAAGGATAAAGTTTACCCATAAATCTTTTTATCTTTGGTAACTATATGAATTAAAAGTTTAATCTTTGTTGTATACATTTCTTTTGCATCAATCACTTTGGGATTGGTGTTAGATTTGGACAGTTATTAAATAGAGTTTCAGAACTTTTCTCACTGCGACGCTGTCCCTCTCTATCAGGTAACTAAGTCTCAGCCTTCATCAGCTACTGGCACATACGACCAGTATGTGACATATATAAGTAAACAAAACTGTACCCTTCTTCCCTGAGCTGAGCCTAATGCCTATACCCCGCAACCCAAAGCCCTACGCCCTTATTTTCTGTTCTCTTTATACACACAGTCTCACGCAGTGTTTAGAGTGAAACACTGAAGAAATAGCAGAAACAATGGCATAGGGTTTGTGTACTTTGTTAATTGCATGAATATGTTCTGCTTAGCTTTTTTTGAGTGTTGAGAAGTGAACCCATCTTTACGAATGAAGGGAAAATTATCTTCTCTATTTCTAAGCCCCAGTTTGGTGTAGATTTAGAAAGTAAGAATGTATATTTACTGTTGATGTAATGAAAAATATATGATTGAAAAAGAAGGAAAATTTATTGATGTGATTGAAAATAATATTTATTGAAAAATGTGTGGTTGAAAATGAGTAAAATAATGAGAATGAGAAAAATAATGTGACTCAAACATGGACTAAATTGCTTATTGATTGTCAAAATTGCGAGCTTCGCGATGAGTTAAAAAATAGAGAAGAGTATCATTCTTACGAAGATTATATTGTTAATTTTAAAATTTAAAAAGGGTTGTTGGTGATATTAACTACGACTAAAATCATTTTAAAACATTTATTAATGGACACCCAACATTGGTCATCCAATTTGATTAGGTTAAATAAGTTTTCGGAAGGTTTGATCGAAACTAAGTATGAAGTTGGATGATCATAGTGAAAAAAAATTAAATTGAGTGGTCAATATTGCACTAAGTATGAAGTTATAGTAAGACAAAATCAAGTTGGGTAATCAATATACTAAGTATGAAATTTAGTGGTCATTAGAGAATTTAACCCTTATCTAAACCAATAGCTAGTGTTCGACAATCTAACTTTGAAATCAGTACGATGATCAAAAGTATTATGACTCTCTATTGTATCGTAATTTTTTTTTTTTAAATTTGCCTACACATTTTGACAACTATTCATGTGTTGCAAACCAAATTTCTGAATATATTGTATAGTTTCTTTCTCAAAAAATCAAAGCTACTTAAATATGAGAATTTACATGTCACTATGTACAAACAATTATACGTTCAAGCGCTTGAATTAAATAAGAAATTAATTCATATAAAAATCCTACGAAACATTCTTCTAGTTAAATTTTTATTCATATTTCACGTATTTTACGTTTCGATCTCAACTCAATTCACAAACAGTCCATAAACTAGCCAAGACTATGAAAAAAGATTCAGAACTCCAATTGAAATTTAACACAAACTCAAGTTCAAAATCAACACGTGATAATTTGAATTAAATCATCTAAGCTAGGCTACATCGATTAATCTAACAACTGACCCTAGTTACACATCGTTTGAACACACACAAATAAAGGATTCAGTACATTACCAAGTTTTAGAATTAAAACAAAAGAAAATAGATATTGGTGGTGAATCCGTAGCAGAAACTTCGAACTACAACATTCCGTTTTCTTCTCAACCCGGATTAAATATTCCAATTGCAACTAAATTTGCGAAACATTTTGCAATTGCCATTTAACTTTAAAAGTTCTTCAACCTATTGAACTTTCTCAAATGTTTTTCAGTTTCCATTGAACTTTAAATGTTCTTAGAATAGCCACTAAATTGCCAATGGTGAAATCATTATAAACTATACGGAATAAATAAGTAAACTTTAGTGATCAAGTTCAAATTTAGCATTATCTTTAGTGAAGATTGAAATTAACATTAAGAAACATGTAAACAAAGTACATGATTCTTAACTTCCTGGTTCTCTTTAAGAAATTTTAAGTCACTATAATTTAAAACATCATTGTTTTACAACTCGAAGCTTCAAATTTAATACAAAGTGTTATGCCTCGCCACCGAGGCTTCGCGTGGAGATATGAATCAAAGGTAACGAAGTCAACAAAGACCTCAATTGTTCAAAGTAAAGAAGTCAAAGCTCTCTGTCCTGAACCTTTTCACACAAAGACCTCAATTGTTCAAAGTAAAGAAGTCAAAGCTCTCTGTCCTGAACCTTTTCACACCGAAAACCTTCAATCTGAAGCTCCTTTTGGTCGAAGCCCTCGTTGGCTTTCTGAGGATCTGTAGGCAATCTTTAGGAATAATTGATGTAACGTTTGTAATAATGAATATCAGGATTTTTAGCCTAAGGTGTAGGATGGTTGACCCGTTATCAATGGATTAAATATGTAGCAGACTAAATGATGCGAGGCTTTGACCTGGGAGATGAAGTCACGTGGTTCTTATTCAACGGCTACCAATTCGGCTAGAACTCTATAAATAGCAACTCTTGTAACATTTAAATTTAATGCAACTATTTATACTTAAAATCGCACTTGATCTTCTCTCTTGCTTATTCATACTCGTTTGCCTGAGTTTAGATTATTTTGGCTCAATTGTTTGTGATTGCAAATTAATTTGCTCTCATTTTTCATCATATTGCTGGTGTTTGAACACTTTTGTCTCACGTCATAGTTCATCTCCTATATCCATAAAACAACAACATTTTCGTCCAAATCTCCGATCGAAACGTGTTGAAATTTGTGTGCGTGAATGCGAACGGGCTCAGAATTTATTGTCCACATCAACCTTACAATAAACGGGGTCAACAAAAAGTTCAACTATAAGAAAAACATTATATTGTGTCAATATTATTTTAGTGGAATACCACTGGAAATGTTTTTCCCCTCTTCATATTTTTGTTCTATTTCTTTTCTGAAGTTATTTATTCCTTTTAAATTTTGATAGACTAATTTAAAGGTTATAAAGATGCAAGCTTGACAAATAGGATATAGTAGGTGTTGACCCCTAAAAATGTTTCAATGAGGCCCTAACAAATCCCAAGACCTCTCACGTCCGCGCAAGCTGGATTCCAACATACTTGGACAAACCGTTGAGATACGTGGCCTTCTCCGAAAGAGGTGGAGTTAGTCGTGTTCACTCTGACCGTCAATTCAATTCGAGAAATAATTATGGGTGTAGGAGAGCTTAAAACGTGAGCCTCCAATAAAAAAAAGGGGTCGACTTTGGGAGATGTGTGAGATAAATGTGTGGCGAGAATATAACTTCAAGAGTCTAAACTTGCACTACCATTGAATGACACAAAGTGTGAGCTTTTATACTAGGGTATGGCATATAAGGGCCATTAGTTGGCAATGCTCATGGCCCCTTCTAAATGACTGACCTCTCTTGTCATAGATATCAATCAATCGTAGCCTTAAATGCAACCTAGCTTACAGCCCTAGACTTGACCAAACAAATTGGCAGCGACGGCGACGGCGATAGCAGTGACTTGTCTTATCAATCACATGCTACAAGATATGCTTAAGATCTTCTCACTGCCTCGCTTCAGACCGGCTTTTCCCACGGGGTTTGCGTGTCATAGGGTCGGTCCAGTTTTGCTCTGTAGGGAAAAGTGGGTTTTCCGGACCTAAAGGGGGTCGCCCCATGTTAGTGTGAAGGATCCCCGAACTGTTCACCTCATAGATTATTTAAGACCATGTGTGGATCCTAGTTTGTAAGGTGTAACAACAGTCCCTGAAGTCCAGGTATGATTATTCATATAATGCATGAACTTTCGAGTTAAGTAGAAAAGACGTGGTCGTAACAACAACAGGTTTAAGTGGTAACAGGGAGTCTTTCTGATGGAGTTGAAACTTGTGACAAAGCAAAGTCAAATGGGGCAAGGCCTTTATAATGAAGGTCAAGCCTATTTGCTGAGGTTGAAACTTGTGATGAGGCTATCAAACGAGGCGAGGCCCTTGTAGTAAAGGGTAAGCCTTTTTGCTGAGGTTGAAGCTTGTGATGAGGCTGTCAAACGAGGCAAGACCCTTGTAAGGTCGAGCCTATTTCTTGAGGTTGAAGCCTGTGATGAGGCTGTCAAATGAGGGGAGGCCCTTGTAGTAAAGGGCGAGCCTATTTGTTGAAGTTAAAGCGCATTGGGCAGTGCGCTCTAATGATTTAAAGAAATGTTTGATCCCTAAGCAAAATAGCTAGGTGGATTGGAGGTTTTCAAGACCCACGTTGTGTGCGCATTTAATGTACAATGATGATGGTTTGTTACAGTTGATGGAGGTCACTCGACTTTGGAGTGCGTGCAAGCTACGATTAGGTCTAAGACTTTGATTTGAAATTTTGAACATGCGCCTTTTGGTTTTAACATGCTAGATAGAACTGCAAGTGTACAACTAAGATCACAGTTGAAGTAAATCCAACGATGGGGTTCTACCTTCCTGTGTATATAAAAGGCCAAAACTCAATTTTCTTCCATTTTCTTCATTTTAAGAAACCAGAATCTCCAAGTGTTGAAAATCCCTAAGATCTTTCGGCACCTCCTCCATCCTTTTTCGACAAACAACTATGTTTTCTCCATCTTCCAGCATCCAAAACTAGTAAAAGTATCCAGCAGTTTCCAATCTTTCATCATATTCATGTAAAATGGCTTCTTCTTCGAAAAAACGTGCATCTGGGGGTCTTACGGGGTGGATATGGCACTAATTTGTGTCGACATGGGTGTGCATCCCATAATCTCTACTGAGAGGATTATAGAGGCCATGGGGGGGCCTCATAGTGCTTAGATGATGCAGGAGAGTCCTATAAACTACAGTGTTAGGTGAGGGGCTTCCATGTACGAGTCTGATATAAAGGAGAGCGAGCTGGAAACCTTTAGGGAGAGGTATAGGATCTCAGACAACATTGAGATGTTAGTTCCGACCCTTGAGGAAAGGACGTGTTTTCCTAGGGAGAGGTGCGTAGTCGTGAGCGATGCGATTCTGAGTGGGGAATGAAATTGTCTCTACACCCCTTTTTAGGTATATTCTTAGCCAATATAACTTATCCCCATCCCAATTAGTGTCAAATTCATGTAGCCAATTAGTAGGGGCCTTCCTTATTTGGAATAAGGTCACTCTTGGCGTGGAGATTCCTCCTTATGTTTTCCAAACCCTTTTCCAACCCCAAGCCTCAAGTGAGGAGAGTGACTGCAAGGGATGGTATTGCATGAACAATTGGGGCCCACACTCTTCCTTCATCTGGGGGAATCCAACCTCCATCAAGAATTGAAAGTCATCTTGGTTTTGATTTATGGGTCGTTGGCAAACGATGGAGGGAGATGTAGTCCCGGAGATAAGAGTACCGACCCAGTATCATGAGTATTGAGTTTAGCTTTAGCTGAAATGTTTTCTGCCTTTTCGTTTTCATTTTTCTATTTATGGTTTCTGATTCGTACTTTGTGCAATTGTAGTTGACCAGTTCGAACTCAATCCATTTGAGTGGGCCATCATCAAGGTGATATACAAGCTGCCCTCAGAGAAGATGTACATCAAGAACGTACTTGGAAAGCGGAATCTCTTCGTGACCTATTAGCTAATGGCCACCAAAGGTAGAATAGATAACATTTAGCTTCTTTGTTTGATAATTACGCATTTTCATGGCTTTTCTAACAATTTACCTCCTTCTTGCAGTAATACAACAAGTAAGAATATGTCAAGCCGGACATGTTCCACATGAGGCGCCTAGGGGAGGCGAAAAATAAGAAACCCCTAAGTTCTGGTTCTTCGTCTTACAAGAACTAACGGGATGAGCTAGCCAGTCTCTCTAAGATGAACCCACCGCCTCCTCCGAGGAAAAGAGGAAAGAGGCTGAAAATTTCTTGGAGAGGCCCCCTAAGAGGAAGTTGGTGCTATCGAAGAACACCAGGCCTTACCCCCCCCCCCCTCCAAGCGCCAGACAACCATTAGGAAGTCACTTCAACGACCCGTTCAACCTGAACCCATTTCCTCCATGAAGATAGTGGAGGTAGAAGAAGTGGCTGAGGAGGGGACGAGTTTGGTGAGTAAGAGGTGGGGTAAGGAGTTGAGGAGTCTCCCCCTCTGAGGAAAAAGCCCAGAATTTCTAGGGGGGAAGATCAGATGAGATTGCCTCCACTGTGTTGGAGATGATTCCTGCTGAGGTCCAGGGGGCTACAATGGTTCACCATAAGTATTGGACTGATAAGTACTACTCGTACGCCAAGACATGTGACGCAGTCAAAATGGTGGAAGTTGGGTTTGCCTTGGAGGCTTGTTCTCAAGGCTTCTTTTTAAACACGTAAATGGAGATGAGGCTGCTGCTAGGCCTCAATAAGGAATTTTTTCAAAGGGCAAAGACGCAGAGGCGACCCTGAATAAAGCGACAGCTGAGGAGTCTTCAACCAATGAAGCCGTTGAAGCCTCCAAGGTAAAGCAAGTTGAGGCGAAGTTGAGGATGAGAAGTCACTCGACTCTGGAGTGAGTGCAAGCTACGATTACTTCTGGGCCTTTGATTCAAATTTTGAACATGCACCTTTTGGTTTTAACATGATGGATGGAACTACAAGTGTAAGGCTAAGATCACAGTAGGAGTAAATCCAACGGTGGGGGTTCATCTTTCCTGTGTATATAAAAGGCCAAAACTCTATTTTCTTCCTTTTTCTTCATTTTGCGAAACCAAAATCTCTAAGTGTTGAAAATCCCTAAGATATTTCAGCACCTCCTCCGTCCTTTTTCTTGCAAACAACTTTATTTTCATGGGCTATATATCTATAATGGAAGTATTTGGAATCAAAAAGGAACTAAAAATCAACTTTAAAATAGAATTTTACTGTTCCTCGAATTGAGGCACGGCTCGAGCACCTATCGGGCGGCCAACGAGCTGTCTCCGGAAAGGTGTCAGTATTTTTATCATAACTTTCTTTCCCAATATCCGATTGAGGTGATTGAAAATGTGTTGGAAAACTAACTCAAAGTTCTACAATTCTTCTAGAAATAGTATTTTTCAAATTCGATTTTTTTCTATGTGAAAAATTCATCGCAACTTGTGATTGAGAATTTGAAGCAAAACTTGTGCAATACTTTGACATTCAGTTGACTTCTAATTGCATTCCGTTAATAATATGTAATCTTTTTGGACATTTTTGACTTCTCCAAGGACTATACTGCCAACTCTTAACTATTTTGACTATAATCACAATTCCATTGCTTTAATTTTGTCTAATGAATAACCAATTACAAATAGAGACCTAACATGTTGCACAAGTACTTATAAAGTGCACTATTTCTATTTAAAAAAAAAAAGATCTTAAGAACATTAAGAAAACTCAATAATAATTAAATAAAATTTGAAAATTTACATTTACGAAAACTTGACAAAATTGATCAGGAATTGTACTCTGGTATAGACTATATTGCATGCTCCAACTAAGAATTAATTTAATTGTGGAGTTGAACTAAAAACTCACTTCAGTATAATTTAACATTTCATTATTCAGTATATAATGTTAGTATTAAAATCTAGTTAATTAAACAATTTTTCTCAATTATTCGTTTCAATCAAAATACGACAATTAGTCAGAACTTCCTAAAGACAGTTTTAAACACAGTTCCAATGATAACAACTTAACGAATTTGTATTTTACAAGATATAATTTATTTCAGAATTAAATTAAAATGAACATTAGATATCGTGATAAACTCCTAAGGGAAACATCCACAGGCTCCCATGCCACGGGTAAAATAATCTTAAAGATTCAAAAAGACAATAGTTTCGATTTAGTAATTTTGCAAAATTAATTAAAAAAATCTAAAGCAAATAAAGAACAACTCTCTTGTTTTCTTCTTCATTTTGACTTGTTAAAGAAGTGGAATCAAACCCTCTGATCTTGATTTTATCGCCATTCACTATTATATTCTGCCGCAATCACTCATTGGATTAAGATTTACTAATGTTAACTCACACCAAGTAGTCTAATCTTCGAATATGATTATATCATTCACGCACATGTGTGTTCTCTTCAATTATTGAAGAACACGATTTTTGTTTTGAGATACTTTACTAAAACATCAGCCGATCAGAACTCCCTGGAGGCAGCCAGAAGACTTCAGAACTTGATGCTGCAGGTTCGTCGAACATAAACAGATTTTTCTCAAAGCATACATCCGTTCCCTAATGATTTTCTTTTCTTATGTGAAAGACCCCTCCAATGTGTCTTACCTAAAATATGAAAGTTTTGCACGGTAAGAATAATATAAAATATATTTGAATGGTCAATAATTAAATTAAGGAAAGTTTTAATTTGTTAAAACAATCTTTCCTTCTTCTAATTATTTGACCGATCAAACTAGTTCATTAAGGTAAATATATATTTCTGTATATGTATAAAAATATATTTGATATGGTTAATAATGAAATTAAGGAAAGTATTGTTTGTTAAAAAATATTTCTTTCTTTTAATTATTTGACCAATCAAACATATCCAAGATGGTAAGTATATGTTTTTGTATATGCTGCTATAAGGTAGGTAAATATAACACCTCATTTAGGGTTTGGAAACCCTGAAAAATCACAACCAAGAATCTATTAACTTGTAGAATTCAGTCAGTCCTAATTGTTTGGCTTACCTTGTTTGAACTGCATCATGTTTTGACATTTAAAAATCATTTTAATTTAAGCAAGCCAATAAATAAATAATAAGTAGAAATATAAAATATATTTTACTTACATATAATATTAAATTATATTTTAATATGGTGTCTATATTTCATATCCTATTTTTTCAAAAAATAAATTTCGCGTGGTGTACATCTTTTTCTACTTTTGTTTCTACTCAACCTATGTAGCAAAAGGATATGACACGTCTAGTTTAACTATAATTTTGTGGCGCGCATAAATATATGTATCTATGTATATAGTGAGGGGTTAGAGCGGTAGGGGAGGTGGAGTTGTTCTTGGTTGTTCTAAAAACGAGAGGAATGCATTCTCGACGTCAAGTTGTTTGACGGGTAGCAACTCCATTCAAACCCACACCATCCAACAAGTGACCCCCATAATTACTATATTAGCTTTTAGCAAAATGTCCATAATAATGTAAAGCTGTTCATGACATCCTCAGACCTGAATTTACTTCCAAAAACAACACAAATTTTGTCTGTATTTAATACCAGTATCCTGCCTGGCATAACCACCAATCTTTGGACTTTTCTCAAACACCACTTGTTTCAGTTCATGTTTTGTAATTAATCTTGAAAAAAAAAAAGAAAAAGAAAACAGATTTGAACTTGAAAATGAAGAGATTTGGAAGGTTGAAAATTTAGAATCCGTTTGATTGCAAAAATGGAATTTGGGCGGAAAGAAAATGAATTCTAGATAATCGAATTACCTAGAACTTGTTTTATTGAGAATTGTCAATTAATTGTGTTTGATTGGTATAATATTCCAGCTAAAAAATATTGAAATTTTAGATCTTTTGGTTTTCGTTTGGCTTTATTTTCCATAGAAATTATTCATTAAAGGGATATAATTTGTTGCAATTGAAGATATAATTTGTTTCCATTGTAAAAAAAAAAATTAAAAAATATATTAAAAAAGTTGTCTAGAAAAGCTTTTCCCACCAAGAAAATGTAAGCATGTGGATGAAAGATGGAAAACAAATTTCATGAAAAATTTGGGAATCAAACATGCAAAAATGTGAAAAATTAATTTCCATTTTCTATGGAATTGAAGTGCAATCAAACAGGACCTTCATTTGTTAGAGATTAATATAGTTTTTAACCATTTGCACGTGACATTAATTGGTTGTTTTATGCTATATTAATGAGTTGTTAAGTTATCGAATGTGTGTAGTTAATGAGGTAACATTATATGGTTAACAATGATTTTGGACAAATGAAAAGAGAAAATTTTTTCAAGTGCATTTCACGGGATATCCACAAAATTTTGGATGGTAACTGCTTAACGGGTCCTTCAGTCGCATATTTATGTAAAGGTTCGGGATGATGTTGTCAAAATTTAAAAGTTTGGACCAATTTTCACTTTTTGAAAAGGTTAGAGACCCCTGCAATATTTCCTAAATGAAAATAACTTCAAAGTACTAGTTTTAATAATTTGTATTGTGTCACTTCACAACTTAAGTTAGATATACATCAAAAAAGAAATAAAAAATCTTCTTTATTTGTTAAAACAATCCTTCCTTCTTCTAATAATTTAACCAATCAAACTAGTTCATTAAGTTTAATATATATTTCTGTATATGTATAAAAATATATTTGATATGGTCAATAATTAAATTAAAGAAAATATTGTTTGTTATAAAATATTTCTTTCTTACAATTATCTTCCTTTTTCACTTCCATATTTTAACGAGGATTTGAAATTGAATGTAATAATGCTTCACCTATGAAAATCGGTGTTTTCCTCTTAGTCAAAAGGATTATCAATTGTCTTTTTTTAGTGAAAAATTGAATATGTTACACTAATATGGGGCATGCATGTGGCAAGACATGACCCTATAACCTATATGTTGAGTAAGCAATCGACGATCACTTTTTGTGAGGCTTTCAAGTCGACCATAACCTATATGTCGAGCGACTACACTAGACATTGTGTCTTACAGATGACTCTATAATACGGTCCAAGTAGAGCACAAACCGACAAAATAGTATATATTAATTGTAACAAAACAATGGGTAACTACATGATATTTGATGATGACATATCACCTACCACTTCTCATATTTCTCTATATGTATTTGTTCATTTTCATTCGAAAGTATGCAATATTTGAAAATCTAGCAAGAACTCTATATGCTCGTCTTCCCACACACCCAATTTCAATATTTGACTAGAGTTTCGAAGTGCAAACGGTTGTTGCACCACCCTTGGGATTGCATCCTTGCATTCTAACAAGTTGTTAGCTGTTAGGTGGACAGAAATGTAGCCACAATGTATTAACTACGAGGTTAGATGTGGCCACGATGTATTGAGTTCATAGAGTACATCACAGAATCACTCAGCTTAACGACCAAGAGTTTTATGCAAAGTTCTCCATGTTGACAAAAGTTATAAGCAAACTTCAACAGAATATATCACAAAATCACTCAAGGACCAAGAGCTTTATGCAAAGTTCTCCTTGTCTCCAATGTTATAAGCAAAATACTGATACTCACTACAATACCAGTTGTGAATGCTCGTTAAAAGGATGTTAGACAGATTTTGTCGGTGGTGATCCAGGACTCACAAAAGCATAGATTCTAACACAAGTAAAAGTTTAATCATTCTCTCATTGAACAATTTTTATACCCATAACACCATTCATATGTATCTATTGTATTAGATGGATAATCAGATCTGAGGTTAACTTAGTACTATCAAGCCTAATGAATGAAAGAGCCAAGACTGAGTTTGGCCACTCAACATCAAATTACTTGTTAATGATACAAAGCAACTGTTCTAACAAACAAGACAGTTAAATAGCGGTTAATAGTATATGTGCAGCTGTGTTTCTTGTAAGTTTCAAGACAACCAGAACTCAAGTTGCCTTTCTCATGTGCACGGGGAAGGCAGTGGGGGTTACATTGTTATCTTGACCAAATCCTTTTTTTGCTATCCCTCTCTTTAATCCCTTGAACTGGATCTCTGCTTGTTTTGTTGTGAGTAACAGGCCTTTGAGTAGAGATGGCTGGCTTAGTCGTTCTTGAAACCCTGGAAAAAGGTATAGGTGGATCGGATTGTCTACCTTTGTTATCACTTACTGGAGTTGGTACCACCATATTGTTCTCGACTTCACTCTTCCTTCTTGACAATCTTTTCTTTCGAACCTCTTGAAGAGTATTGTGTTTCTTTACCAAAACCGATCCTTGAGTGACCTGGCGTTTTGCTGAATTTAAGCTCCTTAGAATACAGTGCTGAGTCTCATTTGTGACCTCGTCTCTAACAGATTGTTCACGTTCAGTAGGGGTGGATCTAAATGGATTGACAGATTCTGGAATCACCATGAGTGTCAACTGCTTTTCTTGCTCTCGTACTTTATCTTCGAGTTCTTTGATCTGCAATTAGCATAGGCATATTTAGTACTTTTGGCTACATCATTTCTTTTGATCATACATTTTTTAATGCCCAAAAACTTCTGGTTCATTCGACATTGTTAGACAAGAAAATACATTACAGTTAATGAAACGTGTGCACTTTGAGTAAAAACATCAGAGAAGTGAAAATACACATTTACAGGCACTAGAGTGAGAATGAATGAGAGCTTCACCTTTCGACGAAGTAATGTAACCTCCGGATTCTGTTCCTGCTCTTTGAACTTCGTCTCAAGCTCATCAAACTTAAAAATCCGAGAAAGATATCGTTAGAATTAGTTTGCCATATCCATACTTCCATGTTAATGCAATAATAAATTTTAGCAACCTTGTATTGGAGGATTACAGAGCGAGATTCATACTCTTGGACTTGCTCTTTCAGCTTCTTCTCAAGATAATTAACCTGGTTCACAAATATGATAAAAACTTAATCATGAAACAGTCGCATAAAACTTTCCGTTACCATGAAAAAGCGAGCAATTAAAACAATCAGGAAAAAAAAAAAAAAAAGGTGCTTCCGCAAAGAGTCTAGTCAGAGAACCTTTTCCTGGTATGCTGTAGACTGAGATTCTTCTAGATCTTTGAGCTTGTTTTCAAGATCTACTACCTTCATCAAAGTTCAGAGATATTATGAGAACAATTATTAAGAAAAATTTCAAGCTATTAACATACTTCTGATCGTCGTAGAAAGGCACCTTCTGTTGAAGTCCCTGACAAGTTTCTTCCTTCCCCTTTAACCTCTCCGAAAGATGTAAAATTTGTTTCTCGGATTGGCCGTGGAATGACGTCTTTAGCTCGAGCTGGTCTTCTAACTCTTTTATCTTGTTTAGTTGGTTTTTGTAAATCTGATCCTTCCCTTTCGCCTTACTTTCTAGGTTTTGTAAGCTCTCTTCGAGGGTTTTCATAGCTTCGTCCTTGGACCTAGATTCTTGTCTTGCTTTATCGAGCTGAGAAAGATTTGGAAACAAATGAGCGACAAACCAAGATGACATTAGCATAGATAATGAATATATTAACAAAACGTTTGATTTAGGATTTCCAGACATACCATCATTTTCATCTTTTGGAGCTCACCGGTATCAACTTGCTTTCTAGCGGGACCCAGTTCAACTCCTCGAACTCGGGTTGCAAAGTTAAGTGAACTCAATGTTTCACTTAAGTCGTGATCGGAAGGACTAATTTGAACAAACATCAAAGTTTTTGAGTCACCACCTATAATAATGAATAACCTTATTCCGTTAGAAAATATGACCCGGTATAAGAATGAAAAATAATGTCGTTACCTAACGAGTCTTGAAGTAGATGAGTCAGCTTGGAGTTCCTGAAGTTACAATCGCAACACATTAAAATCTGAATGTTAGTGCCTTGGAGCGGCTGGAACAAATTAGACGTAGAAGATTAAAGAAAACCTGTAAGGTATGTGGCTGCTTTTATTTGCCAAGGCAGATATAACATCTCCAAGAGCTGAAAGTGACCTATTGATGTTTTGAGCTTCCTTGAGCCGCTCACCTTGCACATCTGTCTTTGCGAGCCGCTCACTTCCTGCCAAATCTACAAGCCAAAGCTTGCTCTTTGTGGACTCTTCCGTGATTAAATTCTTGGCTCTTACCATTATAGATAGCATGCTGAGAAAAGATGGCGTATTGATAAGGAAAATATCGGACAATTAGGGCACATTTGTTAAAGTGGACTAATCAATACAGGATAGTAACGAAGAACAATGAGTTAAAATCTTTTACATTGTGCTCTCCAATCTTCTACTGTGTACCAAAAATAATACTACAGTAAATACGCACTGGACAAGCAACAAACTGAAATATCTAGGAAAGCTGTTTACCAGTGAGAACGACTGCTATGTTCGTTCACATTATTTGATCCAACAGCTCGAGCACTACTACCAGCCTGCAGAACATTCCACACTTCATTTATATTTTCCACTTTGGCTTCCACAATCCCCGGGATATGATGAAACCCTTCTGAGGCTTGCTTTATCTCTAACCTGGAGTTACCCAATGGAGAGCGGTCCATTTCAAAAGTAAAGCAAAAACATTTTACTAAGTACGTACTATTTTAATGGCATGTTTGGTTAGGTGGGTTAGAAAGTACTTGACAGCGCTAAAGAGGAAAAAGAATAAAAAAAATTCTCCATTGCAATGTCAAGTTCAGTCCAATATTGTATGACAAACATCCACTAGATCCATGTAGAGTGCATATAAGAACCACAAGTTTACTTCTTGGATGCCGATGTAGCCAGCAGGTCCCTTATCTGCTCATTGTAGACTTCAAGTACACTAACTGAAATGCTGTAGGCAAAAGTTTCACTCCTCTCACTGGCAATTTTAAACAATTCTTCCAATGTCCTATAATTCACTCCTCGGTTAACCTCAGTGCCTTCCATTGTGAACGTCTTGCCGGTTCCTGTTTGTCCATAAGCAAATATACAGACATTGTACCCATCTAATACTGAAATCACCAGAGGCGAAGCATCGGCAAATACATCAGCTGTTTAATGAAAAGACCGAAAAATTAGCATAGAGACAACTTGTAACCACAATAATAAATCTGTCTCCAAAAGCGTTGTCTTGATAATTTCCCTTTAGATGAGAATTATACGTCAAACAAAGTAGAGCACCTTGACCATCTTTTGGTGAGTAAACACGGTCAAACTTGAAAGTTTTTTTCGTAGATCCACTAAGAATTCCAAGTTCTCCATCCTTGGCTGCATCAAACTCCACAACTGATGCACGTCCGGATGAGACCTCTGACTTGCTTAATGGACGGCAGCGGCAGAATACCCGAATATTTCCTGATGTTCAAAACTAAGCTATCGTTAAAATCATTCAATGATATATCAAACTGAATAAAAAAAGGTTACAAACCTTTTGTCTCCTGAACTTGATTATAAAGCTTTCTTCTCTTCATTTGCTCTTCATTGTACTTCACTTTGAAATCCTCACACTGTTCAACTGCAAAGTGATCTGTATTACATAACACTCCCTACATGTAAAAGATTATTGAATTTAACTTGAAAACAACTTACCCAGTGTCTGAACTGCAGAGACCATTTTGTTCAGATTGGGAATGGAATCAGCACATTCATGTGCTTCACGAGAAAGCTCCAAATGCTCTCGTTTCATCACCTATATAACATATTTCAGCATGTTATTTGATAGACACCAAGGAATTATTTTTTTCTTATTTGAACACTATTTTCTTCTGAAATTGTAGAAGAAAACAATACTAAATACCTTTACTTTATGCTGTAGATTATTGACTGCCACAGACCAATACTTCTTCTCATTCTCATATTTGTTTGAAATCGCCCCAAGCTTGTCAGCTTGCTTCTCCAGAGTTTGATCTATTGAAAAGGTAAAAATACTTAAAACTCAGATAACTTTGTATTTAGAAGGCCTGCAACATCGTTGCAAATTACTTTGTATTTTTAAACCTAGCTATTCCATTGAAAATGTTTACAGGTCATCCTTCATTACAGAGGAACATAAGCAGAGGAAAATTAAGACCTCATTATCCAAAGAAAACAAGGAAATCATGAAAAAAAAAGGCATCCAATAGTCTTTGTAAATTATTTGACCTTGAAAGTCTCTATCTGAGAAGCACGAATACTTATAAACTCATTACGTATCTGTATCCTATACGTATCCAAGTTTGGATACTCTTCGATACCCTTCGATACGTACCAAATACATATTTTTTTACTTATTTTATATATTTTTAAATTTCCAATACGTATCGGATACATATTTTTAATTATTTTATATTTCTTAATTATTTCGATGCATATCCAATACTTATCGGATATGTATTTCTTAATTATTTTAATAACTTATTGAGCCCCTGTTTGGGCTCCATTTTACCAAGAAAATGCATTTTGGAATAGTAAAAAGTTGGAGAATGTGGTTGAAAAATAATGAAAAATATTGGGTTTACGTATAAAATTATTTTGTGAAAGAATGTGTGATTAAAAATGAGTGTTACGAAATGAATTTTGAGAATAATGGGGCTCAAATAGGGGCTGAATATTAATAATATTTATAGAAAATATACAATTAGTTTATCAAGAAAATAGATCTATATTCAAAAGTAGAATCCAAAATGTGAGATATTGTCGAGCTACTCTTGAAGGTGATGGACTACTTGATGTTACTAATCTATAATTAGATGAGCTAGATTTGAAGATTGTTATTTTTAATGATAATGAAAAATCTAATGTTGAAAAAAATAAAATTTAGACAATTAAGGGTTAAGATAAATTACTTTAGTATATTATTTTATTTTATTATTATGCTTCAATTTTATTATATTTTTAATGAAATTATGTTGAGTTTTATAACATGTATCCACGTATCCTAATTTTTTTTTAAAAAGTCGTATTGGCGTACCTGTATTGTATCGTGTCGTATTCGAATTACGTATTCGTCTTAGGTCTCTATTCAGTAGTATCAAGTATAATTAGCTGGAATATAAAAGATAACGATCATAGCTATAATCTTCATGAAAACGTAGTCTTCGACATTATCTCTTCCCATTTGATTTAAAGTACCAACTAAAAAACACCAATTACTATTTCTTATTCCTCATAAGGACTTACTTGATCACCCTTCTATTTTCGTTCTTTCTTTTCCATTTTTCTTTTACTTGCTATATTTGGCAGAATCCGGTATTATCATTCTAAAACTATGCTCATTTTCAAAAGCAGAATGCAAGAAGCTAACTAAGTTCAATTTATACAGCGCGAATATACCTGACAAATTATCATTAGAAGGCTGAAAGTCAAGTTGTGAGCAAATCAACAGGAAACATTATAATCTATTCAAATCATAAATGAGAAATGATTATGCACATTTCCAACACAGAGGAAAACTTCAAAAGTAATGTTCAACATAAAAAATAAAACAGTAATGCACATTTCCATTATTTGTGGATATCTAACCTAAATGAAACCAAAAGACACTTTGAGCCCCTTCATGTGAAAAATATCAACCATGCTCTCTCCAAATAAATTTTAGAAACAAAATATATAAAATTTAGAAATTTTTCAATTAAATCTCACCAAGGGTATATGTTTGGAATGTCTTGTTGTCGAGTTCCATCCTAGCCTTCTCTAGCTGCTCATTAGTAGCTGTCCAAGACATCCAAGATTGATAGCATTCATCTGTCTTGCGCTGCAACTTGTCACTCAGCTCTTGTATCGTTTTCTCATACTTGGCTGTTGATTTCATTCGCACTTCTTTTTTCTGCATACTCCAATTATCATTAAGTAATAAGAAGTTGCAAAACTGTGAAGTTAGAGATTACAGAACTCAGGTCCTTGCCCTTAAATTACTGCATGCATAAGATCAGTTGTAACATACCTGAGCTGATGAATACTTTATCTCGGTTGCACAGTTATTGCATACAAAATATTCACGATTAACGCAAGGGACTGCAACCAACGAGAGAGAATTAAAGATATCTCGTTTAAAATCTCAACCTTTATTGTGGAGTTTAACAGCAAAGAAATACCTGACTCTCTAGGTGGTGCCCTCCTAACACATATGCCACTGACTACAGGGCTTCCAATTATCCCTTCAAACCGTAACACGAGCAGCCCATCATCCTTAATAGAAACTCTAGCATCAACTAATTGCAAAGGTTTATTGGAACCAACAATTGAGAAGATATCAAAATCAGATAAAATCTGCATTTAAGATAACCCCAAGTTATAAACAAAATCATGAATATTTTAGCATTACAAATAACAAAGCAATAGAAGCTATAATCAGCCAACTTGCCATTTCATCTTGCACAAAAACATTGAACATCCGCATCCCTTTGGGCCCATATATATTTATTAATTCAACAAAATGAAGATCCAGAAAGTAATCTCCAGGGGGAAGACCATCAATGCAGTAGCGAAATTCTCCCAACCTTGCTGATCGATAAATGAATGGATAGTCTCCACCGCTACTGATTAACTCTTCAGTTTGAAATGTATCTCCCCCTTCAAAGAATTTGTCACCCAGAAAGCTTATACCAAAATCTGGTTCAATTGACTCCTTGGAACCAGCATTAACAAAAAGCACAATTTCATCTATTTCAAGAAACCAATGTGATGAAATCAGAACCATGATACACAGTACATATTATACACTCACCAAACTCACAGAAAACGACACAAAAGGAATTTTAGTAGGCTTAAAAGCATGAAAAATAAAGGCCAATTTTAAAATTATCTATCTACTTTTCTTGTTCAGCTGAGCAAAAAACTCGTAGACCAAAAATTGACAACAAAAATCAGCAATCTACCTTAACTCGTGAATAACCATTATCTCATAGAATGACCTCAATTATATAATTTATTTGATAAAAAAAACCCTGATCTTGATTCTGAGAGATCGTAGGTCTAAACATCATGTATAAAGGCCAACCTGAACAATTAGGTTTTTGGACTCCATTCGGGACTAATCTTGAACCAGAATCGCAGACCATTGAATCAGCTAATGACTCTGAACTTTCATCTTCTTCCATGGCCGAAATTTCACTTTCTTGAATCAAGATTTTATCCCCTTCACAGTAAAAATTGCTGGAAGAAACAGATGGATCTGGGATTTGGATTTCTGGGTTTTGCCAAAATGGGTTAATTTGAACGTTCTCCATGAATTTCGGTGCTCGTGAGTGAGAAAATTTTCAATTTTGCCAAAGAGAAAAGCAAATGGCTTCTTTTCGCAGTGGGAGAGTGTGTGTGTGTGTGGAATAGGTATTTCCATGTGTTTTGTAATTTGAATTTGAATCGTGTGACCGTTTAAATATGGGAACCTAAGTTACATGTACACAACTTGCTCCGCGGACACTTTACATAAAAGGCTTAATCCCACAAAACATCCTTATGTTTGGTATGTAGTGGGCAAAACGTCCATACGTTTCAAATTTTTGCATTTTCACCCATATTTCAACGTTTCATTGCGAAAAACGTCATTTTCATCTATTTTTAACGTAAAATGACCAATATACACTCCTATATAAATAAAAAAAGAAAAGAAAA
>CAIGRP010133309.1:0-12736 GCA_903798385.1 Fraxinus cuspidata
AAAGGGCTATCAAACACACCCTAAGACTTTTATACCATCAATATTTATAATTTAGCGAGACACTTCTGTCAAAACTTTCCCTAGACGAAGACCCTATTTGACTTTAACATATTGTCTATGGTAATCTGATTCCCCTTTATAGTGCAATCAAGATCAAACCAATCGAACTCATTATTCGGGAAAAAAATTTGACAAAGAATGTTGCTTTAATTCGATACGAGGAATACCATTGAAAATCATGCGTGCCTTGTCAATCAGCTTGTGCAGTCTCACCGTTAAATCAATCGTAACGTTAAACATCATTATTCTCTCAACTAATTGTCCAAATGATAATTAAAAAACCCTTAACCACATGTAACTATAATCAATGCAACCTGCTTAAAATTCTCTGCCAGTCAGTATAAGCAAATTCTATGTGTCTTTACTTTATCTGAGTTGAACAACGTGGGCGATGGGCCAGCACCACCCATCTCCGCCGCTTTCCGCAGCTTTTCATCCACCACTCTTACTTTTCTCTTCGATTTCCGAGAAAGGCCTTGTGAACCTTCACATCCTCGTTAACATCTTCTTGGTAAAAACCACCAATGGTCATTTACTTCTAAGGGAAGTTTTGTTTTGGTCATCCAACTTTTTTTGGATCGAATGTATCATCACGCTTATCTTCTATTCGAACTTGGTTGTCGAAATTTTCTTTTCGTATCAATTGTTCAAACTTAATCGTTCAACTTTAATCAAGATAGTAAATTGTGGATCGCGACTCCAATGACCAGGTAGCATTTGAATAAGTAATTTTTTCTCTTTCCATTCAATCATTCATATCATAAATGTTTCTCGATCGATAAAAAAATGTCTTCCACCCAACTTGTGCTTTAATAAGAACAAAATTGTAATCTTACTTGACTCTTAATGTGTTTCATTTAAATACCGGGGTATATTAAATCGAACAGAGTGGCAAGAAAATATTCACATGACTATTTCAAATTTAAATTCTAAATTTAGCGACAACAATGTTTGTATATTGTTATTGCACATCACGATAGTTTTTCGAGAAGATTGTGATTTAACTCCATAACTTTTCATATAGTGCTTCAAAAGTGATGTTTTGATTCTCAGCCTAAATCTAATGAATCTAGGTCAGCATGTGTCTGTCAAGATTGTGAAGTAGTGCCTTTCAAGCAAGCTAACTTATAAATATTCATCTAAAACCTCAACACTACTCCTACAATGAACTTTCATAACATAAATATTATACTACAATTAACACAAGTTTAAAACTATAAAACTAATACAAAGTTCAATCATAAAAATTAACAAAGCCCAACTATATCAATACAATCTAAGCCTATAGGATTAAGGGCAAAAAATATTGGAATGCATAGGATTAAGGGCAAAAAATATGTGATGATTTTATATTGTCTTGACAAATTCTATCTAATGAATGTGTTATTGTTGGAATATTTAGACACAAATATGTGGAATTATTGTTTTTAAATGATTAAGATAATTAATTCAATTAACCATAAGTTTAAACACTTACAATCATTCAAACAATAAATAAATAAATAACACCAAATATGATCATGAAAGAAAATCATTTGAATGACTCTTCACAAAGGAATCAAAAACCTTTGGACAAACTTGTCAATAAAATTTATTAGAAAAGTTAACTTAAAATTAGTCTAAACATTGTTAAACCTTAGCGACTATGGTCACCTAACTTGTAAATTATCAAGGAACTCATTTGGTTGTGCGATCCGTGCTTCATAGCAATTCTGAACTACTTTTTTTCCCATATGGATCAATAAGAACGAACTCTTTTTTTGAAGCACTAGAACTCCAAATGCCTCTTTTCCCAAACTTCATAACTCTGGAGACTCATAGGCGAAGTTAAAATTTTTGACGTTTGATCTACGAACTTTTGTGTTTTGATCTGTGGATGAATCAAGAGAATATTGGAATAAGTATTTGGTCTTCAAAGGACAATCTCTAATATGTATCAAAAGTCTCAGGCAATATGGAAAATATACGAGGGAATATATGATGCTATGATCTTGGGTTGAATCAACAAAATCAAAGGATGTATTTATGATCTTCTATAATAAGATTTCTAAGGCAAAATAATGATTCGTGTTCCTGTTTTGAGCGCTCGAGTGTCCACACGCGATCAGTGAGCGATCGAGAGTCTAAATCTTGATCCACTTCTTGAAGTTAGTTTCTTGATATTCTTCTTGAACTCCTTTTAAGATTCTACAAACCAAACTATTTTGACTATAATTATAATTTAATAACTTATATTTTGACTTGAATTATAACTCAAATAATCCATAATTTTGAATACAAAATATGCCAATAACTAATTTGGACATTGCCAATTACAAATTTGACCTATCAGTTATTAATATCCATAATGCAATTAGCCCTCGTTTGGTAGGCATTAAAAATAAGTTTTTTAGTAAATTTTGATAAAAATTAATAAAATATAATGTTAAAAAGTTGTGAATCCCATGAAATATATGATTAAAATTAATTGATGACTTTAATTTGATAAAAATCTAAATTTTAATGTCTATTAAACATTCTTTAGATAATATCATATCAATATATAGGAAATTACACATAAAATATATTTAGTTTTGTCTAATTTAATACAATAAATATTTATATGAAATTAGCACTTAAATTTTTTCTTATTATTTATCCACTCCCTCACCTACATCGACCACTCTTCTATTCCGGCCACCACATTCCATTCCGACAAGCAGGTGAGTAATTATCTATTTATACTCTCGTTGATTGTACATTTCAGCCAGATTGAGCCATTATAAATTCCTCGGATTCTGACGTTAGAAGGAAAAAAATGAGTTTATTTGTAGAGGGTTTTCTTAAATTTTCTGGGCTTGGATAAAAGTTAGTTCAAGTTTAATTTTGTGCGGTTAAATACATATGATTTTTTTATGTGTGCAGGGTTTTATACTAGATTTTGGTTGCATATGAAAAGTTGGTTCCAAGAAAATCAGTATAATGGATATGCTGGACCAACATATGTATAAAGCAACCAGTTACAATTTTGTAGAACTATCTTCGTTTTTGCCTATGAAATTTATTCATCAGACATGAGTTCTTCCAATGTCATTCTGCTTGTTTTGGTAGTGAACGATATACTCTGTTGAAAAAATATTTTTTGCACATTTCAAAACAAAAGCTTTTAAGAAAGCAAGTAATTGATACGTATAGGCGATTAAAGTGCCAATTTTTTATGATTTGCAATTTTCACTTTTTGGTTGAGAGACTATGGTTTAACTACTGATTCAAAATGAAGGATTTCTGGCAAGATATCAAAGTTTCAAGTATTTAATTTTTAGCCTGAATTGGAATTGATTGACACAATTTTTTGATTCAGCTGCTAATTGAATCAATTTTCACTTTTTGGTCGAAAGACTATGGCTCAACAAGTTTTCTAAATGAACTAATTGAAGTTATTTATTCCTCCTCCCTTTCTTTCTGAGTACTGATTGACAAGTTATATGATTACGTAGACAACTCCCAAATGCTGTGCTCAAGTTGATTTAGTTGTCCAATGTTGAGTGAAATTTTATTAGGTCATAAAGGCAAAAAGTTAGTAGAGAGATCATGCCAAAAGTTCTTGATAATGAAAGGTCTAAGATATCGCCAAGCTGCTCTTTCAGGGTATAATCCTGATGGGAATTGGGTGCTATGACCTGTGCAAGGGACAACTGCAAATTTTCTAGAGAGCTTTAAGCTAAAGTTGAAAGAAAATGGCAGCACTATATCAATGTTTGATAGATGATCCAGTTTTCAAGAGATTTGAAATGTTATTCTTTCTTTTCAATGATTAAGATGCTGCCAGACCAAGTCCAACGAAGTATTAGATGCTGCACATTCATTAGATGATCCGGTTGGACCTGAAAACAAGAAAGCTACATTTCTGAACTCTGCTCAGGTAATTAAAGTAAGAAATGAAAAAATATATTCAACACCTTTATTAAGAGCTCCGTATGTTTTGATCTTATTTTCGGATTGTTTACCTGCTGGAAATTTCAGGATTAAAATTGTGGGTTTCATTATTTCTAAAATTTTTGCATTGTAGAGGGAAAGATTTGAACTTCTACAATTTTGTGTAGATATTCTCCCGAATCATCGAGTACACGAGTCAAGAAGAATCTGCTACTCAATTTTGGTAGGATTAAAAGCAATTATGGCATCTTTTCTTGCAACCAAGATGTATCCACTTGCCATTTATAATTCAGTTGGGCATAGTAGCAAACCTGATGAGTTCAATTCAAGTAATGCTTTATTATATTTTATGATATATGCAGAAATTATATAAGGATTGGTATCTTGGATTTGAATTTCTGCAGCAGTTTTTAAATTTCCATCTTTTCCATGAATTTGAGCTTGGTTGATAATCCAAATTTACAGGTTTTCAGGGGCCTTTGATTCATCATGTCGTGGGTTTCTGCGAGTGCGAGTAGGAGTGTGATTAGTCAATTGAGGATAGAAGGTTTTAGTACCTTTGTTAGAGAGGCCTAAGTTTCACAGTAATCTCATTTTTATGGATTAAGTTGTAATTCCCATTTACATGGGCAATAAAAGAAATGAAAACAACACACAAATTCGTAGTGATTCAACCGTCTACGTGTGAGCATTCTCACTTGCTGCAATCGAACTAGTTTGAATAATTCCCGTACATATAGTGTGATTACTTTCTGTGATGCTTTTATTCATTTACCGATCTTTGAGATGTTTTATTTGTCTTCTTCTGTTGCTTTGCATTTGTTCCTTGTTGTCCTTCTTCCCTGTCCTTAGCTGCTCTCTTGTTCTCGCAACAAAACAGATAGACTGCAATTCAGCTGTCAAGCTATGTTCTCGTCTGAAGAAGCATCATCTCGTCGCCAGTTTGTTTTAGGATGTGGCGCCATTTTTTCATGTTCAACTTTCAACTCGAACTGTGGTTTAGTCGAGTTGCCTGCTTGGGCTGGGGAAGAGTCAAATGTCTTGGATGATAAAGATGATGGAGTGCTCGAGACTATGAAGTCCTTATTCGATCCTAATGAGAAGACGAAATCTGGAAAAGTTTTGCCAAAGGCTTACTTAAAATCAGCTAGAGAGGTGGTGAAGACACTTCGTGAATCACTAAAGGAAGATTCGAAGGATATTGCCAAGTTTAGACGAACAGCTGATGCGGCGAAGGAGTCGATTAGAGAATATTTGAATGGGTGGAGTGGGCAAAAAACAGTTGTCAATGAGGTAAATTTGTTTGACTAACTGTTATGGATGAAAAATAGTCGAATAGGCGATTTATTTTGCTGCAGACATCAATGCTTAAGATACAAATAAATCTGATAAACAGGAAAACAGATAAGAGGCATAGAACTGGCGTCAATTCTTAAAAAGAGAGGCTAGAAGAATTTGAAATTTGCACGATTATTCGACCATTTCTGTGGTATGTTTGGTAATGAGGAATAGTGGACAGAATTAAAGAAGAAAAAGAAGTTAAAATCTTGTTCATTGTACTAGTTCTCTTTGCATTAAATAGTAGGTTATGTCTCTTTGTTGGTAAGGGGTAGAGTAGTCAATTGTAGGATTATACGTAACCCTTTCTTTGTTGCATAAGTTTTCACTTTTCATTCTCTCGTTCTGCAAGAAATGTGTTTTGTTTCCTTTTTTCTCTCTATTCGTAGTATTTGCAAAATAAGTGCTTGACTTGATATGTCGTTTGTTTCCACTATTTGTTTTGTTCTCGGGAATTTTCACAAATGACACAATCTCACCTCAAATGGGGTGAGTGAGTAAACAAAAAACTGTGCAAATTGCCCACACAAATACGACATGATAATTATTTCACAAACAAAAGGACATATTTGTTAGGCTGGACTGATTAATAGTGGACATGACTAAGAAGGAAAAAGAAATTGAAACTTGTTATGCAGGACTGAAGATCTGTGGGGCATTATTAGATCAAGGTTTTATCTTTGGTTGAGTTGATTATCGTTATTTTATGCTGTTTCACCCTCGATGCAGGAATCTTATGTCGAGCTTGAGAAGGCCATCAGATCTCTTGCCAGCTTCTACTCGAAGGCAGGGCCATCTGCTACCCTACCAGAGGAGATTAAGTCTGAAATCTTAAGCGACTTAAATAAAGCAGAAGAATTTTTGTAGAATGAGAATCTTGCTTCACTTGTTTAGATGCATGAATTGCCACCTGACTACTTGTAGATGACTAGTCCAAGGCACCATTTTACTTTTCATTTATGTGCATAGTCTCCATTGCTTCTGTGTAACACAAAATATATAAACTTGAGTACTGCTATTTATCACTGAATCTTGCTATATGTACATTAAGATTTATATAATGTTATATGACATTCTCCCATTTGTTACTTTAAAACGTAATTAACTTTTTCATTCAATTTTTTCCTTTACGTCATATTATTTAATCAATTATTTATATTTTTTTATTTACAAGTAGCAAAATCATTTATCATTATAACGATGGAATATAGGTGACGTGGCAATATATATGGAATATCTAGTTGGCATTAACTCTTTAATAAATAATTAAAAAAATTCTTTTGTTATGGGCCTCTCATCTTCCTGAGCAAACACTTCCTCAATTCATCCCATTTCATATATTACAAGAATTCCTTCCATCACCGCCTGTCTCCACCGGGTAGCCACCGATTGCCCGAAAAAAAAATTCACTGAATAGCACATAAATCCGGTGGAGCACCAGTTGCCGATTTTTAGTTAAATACGTTTGCTGATTTTTAATGGGGCTTTTACTAATTTTCTCAAGTGCCGAAATCAAATATCAAATCAGGGGAAACACCACAAATCATTTGCAGATTTCTAATCGATTTTAGGAAAGAATTTCGATACGCTTTCGATGTGTACGCAAAATTTCAATTTTTGTAATTGTATTGGTAGCATTAGATGGTGAAATCCAGTGTTCAATCATCCAAATGTAACTTGATTTTTGCATATAATTATATTCCAACAGATTGGCATTCCACAGTATCAAGCGACAATCTTGACCAACAGAAAGCATTGTTCAAATTTGCTCATTAAATATTTAAGACTACAATGTACCTTCAAATTAGCTAAATAAAGAATGAAGAATTTCACAAATTACAAATTTATTTTAATAGTTAAATTTTATAGCAAGTAATGTACAACAAGGGCATTTCTCCGAGTTTGCAAGGACTCGAATAAAATATACAAATCGCACATCGTTGTAAGAGAAAAAAAGGGCAATCGATCTGATAATTCCCAACTTGTTTTACAACAGCAATGCCAGGACTTGAGAATGCCTGCTAGGAGGAGATACGGTCAAGAAAACCTCATTATATTCTTCACGATAGAAATTATCATTCTCAACTTAAGCTTACCATAATCCCCCCTTCGACATGACTTTTGGGAATCAACTACGCGACAGAACCCCTTTGGAGCTGCATACACAAGTTTTTTAGTTCAGCTTCACATAATCTACATATTTGCATGTAAACTTCGAGGGATCATTGAATCAATGCCACTAAATGTTGCATGCGTGATTAATTTCTCAGCTACGCGCCTATAATTTTTGTGACTTTTTAGTAAGAGATTGAATAGCATTGGACACTATTAAAGAAGTTAAGATCTTGTCATACTTCATTTTACTAGTCACTATGTGTCCGAAATCTGGGGCCACCAAACTATACAAATCTCTAGAGTAAATAAAAGAAATTCAAACCTAGGCACGCTTCCGCGACGGCGTGGATCATATTCCGTAGCTTGCCGAAGAGCCCTTGCAAAAGCCTTGAAGGTTGCCTCAATGATATGGTGAGAATTTCTCCCAGCAAGCTGTTCCCATTCAGAAATATATTGATATACAACTTAAGACTCCACTTGGATACCAATTTATAAATGATTTATAAACACAGTCAAAGTCAAACATTAATTTCATCAGCACATTTCGTGGGACCCACTACCTTTCATCTTTATATATCTTTTATAAATTTGGCAAACATAGGCTTAACATGAAATCAAGTGGAAAACTTAAGATAATACACATATGCTCCTCATATAAAAGAAAACCATATTATGTACATCCTGCAGCAACTGTTAGAATTAAAATAGGATGTAATTACAAATATGCTTGAATAAGTTATTTTAGTTAAAAAAAGGTTACTCATTTTGTAAGTAACTCCTATTATTTAAATAAGTAATTAACTCATTTACAATATATAATATTTATCAATAGAAAAACTTAGTTAATTATATGTTAACTTTTCAGCTTGGCCAAACACGCACTTCTCATCAATATTGCCAAAATGTATGAGCTTTGCAATGACTAGTTTTAGAGAGCTGCCCGCCCTTCTCTGGTAAAGGTAAGTAAATTATCTAAGGTGCATTCATGTTAAGAAATTGTTATCCACTATCAATTGTAACAAAAGAACATCTTTATGCTTAACCATCATTGAAGATCAGAAATATGAGTAGAACAGTCTTACTTGACGTATATGAAGTGTCATTCCAGAGGTATTGACCAAGGACTGAAAGAAGTGCTCCACCAGCTAAAAGCAAAACAAAGTCATAGTAAAACAATCTTAACATAGTCCTGTTAAGAAAAAATGAAAATCAAGTCGTGTCGAATTTGGCTTACTCCATCACTAGAACACAATCTTGTTAAACATTAAGAAAATTTCAAATAAATTCATCCATAAATATCGAAGTAAATATAGAATTCAAATTACCTGAGTGTCATAACTACCAACTCTTTCTGTCAGTATGTGTAGATCATAACCCAAATGTGGTCTTCCAGATAAATCCTACAGTACAGTTATACAAGAATATAATGATTACATATATTTTTCATTACAGAAACCGACAACATAACTTGGGATGAACACCACAACAGAAAGTCAAGGAAGTACTTTAATCTTGTCATACCTAGTAGTTAGCCTCTACGCATCCAAGATTGATTGCATTAATGAGTTTAGTATCATTCTCATAAAGGTAATTCACCATACTCACTTAATCGGATAAAATAGAATTCAAGGGATTCTGACGAGAGATTATCCCGTACATTGTCCAAGTCCACATGGCAGACACTCACTTTCTAAATTTAAATTTGATGGAAAATAATCAAATTGGAGGAAAGTTACTCCATAGAAGTTTGTTACCATACCAGTGAAACATGTACTAGTGCTTCGTCAAGTGGAGCTGAGAAGTCTCCAAACCGGTTGATTCCCTTTCTATCACCAAGTGCTTGCAGAAAAGCCTGCATGGATAAATCCACTCATCTCATATTACAATATGTGATAAATCCACCACATTTAGAGCTGCCAATTTCAATATGTACTGCCAAAAAATTTCAGGCAAAAAATAAATGACTTTCAAAAGTAAAATTCACTAGTTGCAGGCTTCTAGAAATTTAAACCGCTCATCACATATTATAAGAATCTTTAACATACCTACTAGACCACAAAATCACTCTCCATAGATAGAACAATTGTGTGACTTCAGAGACAAGGAGAAGTATAAACATAAAGCTAAAGAAAATTTACTGCAGCTTTTTGATTAATAACTAAGGGTCAGTTTGATTGTAAAGGTGGAAAATAGATGGAAAGAAAATGAATTCCAAGGAATTGAATTGCCTATAAATTGTTTTACTGAGAATTTTAATTAATTGTGTTTGATTGGTATAATTTTCCATGGAAATTGTCCATTAAAATGATAATTTTTTCTACTATTAGGTCTAGCATTTGTTCCAATTGTCCAAAAAAAAAAAAAAATACCGAATATCAGTCGTTGGATTTGTTTTACATGGAAATTATCAATAAAATTGATAATTTTTTTTTACTATTGTGTCTAGAATATTTTTCAATTGCAAAAAAAAAAGAATAAAGCTGTAGAATAGAATTCCCACCAAAACCTAAAGAAAACCAATTCCTCAATTGGCTGGAAAATAGGCGTGTGGCTGCTGGGGGAGGAAAACATTTTCTAGAGAAAAAAAGCCCATAAAACACTACAAATGTGTGGAAGTGGAAAAGTTTTTCCATTTTCCATGGAAAATGGGCTTAATCAAACAAGGCCTAAGAACAAATCCATACCGATTGTTGTAAGGTAAATGTAGTCGGGAACTATCATTAATGAAGGGCTCGAATTACAAGACCATTGCAATGCCCATAAATCATAAGCAGAGAAGGGATCTCAGAAACATCAGCACACAGATCAGTGACAAAGAACATATAGCACATGTGTGATACCCCTTATTTGGCAAAATTAGATAGTATTACAAACAAGATATTAGTGTCTTTTTCTTCATCCTACAATCCAATCCTCTCCAGCAAACACACACATGAGGTCCACGTCTAAGCATTAGTCATAGGATCACGAAATATGAAATAAAGGGTAAAATTATCTAAAACTCACTGTTCCAATGGCTAGGGCAACATCTTCATTGGTATGATGATCATCAATGTGAGTGTCCCCGGTAGCCTTCACATGCACATCAAACAATCCATGCGAAGCAAGTTGCTGAGAAACATAAAGATAATCGAACTGTTAGCTGGCATAAAAGCAGATTGATAGTCAAAGAATAAACTTAACACCCACATCATTTTACTCACTACTACAACAAACTAAGTTTTCTTCCACTAAACACCAACTACAAGATTTCTTTTTCTCCACTCCAATTCATTGCTAGACCAATTGAAATTGACATCGAACTTAAACAAATAATTTTCATAGCCGAAACTGTCACGACTATATATAAAACCAAAAACTTTATCCTACAAAACAAATCATTTTTGAGAAATAATTATAAAACTAACCATTAAACAGAAAACAAAGAAAACTCACATCCAACATGTGATCTAGAAATGGTATCCCTGTATTATTTTCAGCCACGGCATTACCATCCAGATTAATCTTCACGTATACATTTGTCTCTTTTGTAACCCTCTTCACTTCTCCAACTCTTCCGCCTACATCTCTCAAGAATTAATATTATCACCAAAAATCCAAAAAAATTTCTAATGAGTAAACTCAAGCAGCTTTCAAGGGGAGGGTGGCTAACTGGGTTATAAACCCATAAATCAAGCTTTAGCTTAGCGATACAATCAGATTCAATACATGCAACCCCTCCTTTCATAACCGACCTTCATTGCTAACATGTTCTAATTGTATCCGACATGGCTAAGCTAAAACATGGTTAGTAGATTTATAGCCAGTTGGGCACCCTCGTGTTAAAACCCGGATTTAAGGTTAAGTCGTACCCAAAATGGTCTCAACAGTAATCACAAAATAAAAATTGTGCCAACGAAAACTATGCCAAATTCATTAAACTTGAAGAGTAATTACCAAGTTCTTTCGTCACCGAAGGCGACCCATTTTCGTCGAAGGCATGAGGGACTATTAAGTGAGAGCGGGAGTCCATTAGTGGAGCGAGGGTTTGCAGGAGATGCGACTTACGCAGCTGAAGGCGTGCGGGGAGAAGAACAGGGTGCGAGAGGTTAAATTGTGTTTTGGACTGGCGAGCTTGGGTTAAAGTAGAAGAATTAAAGCAGCGATGAGGAATCGAAACCTCCATGTGGTGAGTAAAATTAGTATACCTGGGTGGCGTTAGGAGGTGCTCGGAGGAGTGAGTGGGCGGCGGAGACGGGAATAACTCTCCCTCCCAACTTAAAAAATAAATAAGAAAATATAAAAAAATAAATTTGTTTTAAAAAGAGGCAGGAAATAGTGGCGTCGCCCGGACTCGAACCGGAGACCTTCAGTGTGTTAGACTGACGTGATAACCAACTACACCACGACACCTTTTTGCTATTGCCGTATTATTTATTTTTAAAATGAATCTATCATAATCATTATTCTACACAAAAACTTCTTTGAATTGCAGCAGAAACGGAAGATGGAGAAAAATGGAGTGATGATCTCGGAGATCGGCCGACAGCTACGGCGACTAACGACAATGGAATCGATGCCGCAGGGTTGCGTCCTCTTGTCCACGTCATCGTATTTGTATTAACATTATGAGTCTAGTGTGTTTTTATATTGATGTGTCTAATTTTGCATTGAATAATATAATTAGCCTAGGGGTTGTTCTCTTTTTATTTCAATTTTGTGTTTTGAGTTTTGTGTTTTGAGTATCCATTTTGAGATTATTGAAAATGTGTTCTTTTTGACGTTTTGAAAAATTGTTTTGAAAACACCATAAACGCGTTTTGAAAATTTTAACTTGATTATAACAGAAAACACTCAAAACGACAAATTTGTCGTTTTGTGTTTTCTTTATAAATTTTTAATTTGTTTACAAAAACGCGTTTTCAAAAATGAGAAAAAGAACGCGTTTCGTTGTTTTTGAAAATCGAAAACAGAAGACAACTTGAAAATGGTATAGAAAACAGGCCCTTAAAGGGGCTGTTCTCTTTATGTTTCAGTTTTGTGTTTTGAGTTTTGAATTCATTTTGTGTTTTGTGTTTTGAGTGTCCATTTTAAAATTTTTGAAAATGTGTTCTTTTTGACATTTTGAAAAATTGTTTTGAAAACACCCAAAACGCGTTTTGAAAAATTGACTTGATTATAATTGAAAACACCCAATATGATAAATTTGTCGTTTTGGGTTTTCTTTATAAATTTTTAACTTGTTTTCAAAAACGCGTTTTCGAAAATGGGAAAGAGAACGCGTTTTCACTATTTTGGAAAATCGAAAACAAAAAACGGCTTGAAAATG
>CAIGRP010133319.1:0-11860 GCA_903798385.1 Fraxinus cuspidata
ATTTTGAAATAGTAATTTGGTGGAGAATGTGTAGATAAAAAATAAAGAAAAATTTTGAATTTACGTGTAAAATTATTTTATTGAAAAATATGTCATTGAAAATAAGAGAAAAAAATATATTTCCAAAGTAATGGTAACTAACATGGAAATAATTACCCTAATGCAAATATATCTAAAAAGAATTAGGAAAAGTACACAACTTGCTTTCTATTGTATAATATAATTAAATAGCAGATTGAAGTTTCTATCTGGTGTTTCTTCTTGCCATTTGAGTTTCTTATCTTCGATTTCTATGTACGTAGATCTCTCCAAATGTATTTAATGCAAAAAATAAAAATAAAAAATCCTTTAATATATAACGAGTCAATGCCACAAGTAATTTTATTTTTCTCGTTTTTAATTTTTAATTTTATTTTTTAAAGTAAAAGTTGGTCATTACATGCCCCCGAAACATTTTAAGCCGTAACAATTGCACGATACAAAAACATTTCAAGGGTAATATTTTAAATCTATATCTTTAAAAATCGAGTCGGGAGATAATTGAAACTCCAAGAAAGTTAATTTTTTTGAAAAGAAAGTCAAAAAATTGAAGTCCTATAATCATAGATAGAGAATACAAATCCCCACGCATGATTTATCAGCAAATCATTCAGGAAGATCATGTAAACCCATTACCTCATGGGGCCATGTTGAATAGAGATTAAAAGACCCACAAGTAATGGCATTTTCCTGTATTGGGTATGGAATGAGCAATCTCAAGAACCATCAAGATAATAATGTTAAAAATATATTATTAATTAAAGTTGATTTCTTTTTCCATATCTGTAAGAACAGTAAGCATTTACACCCACCCACTCCATACTTTTCTTGTTCCCTTAAAATTTTGAAACGCTCCTCAATTCTTTACTTGTTTGCACTTCATACGAGTCTCAGGGTTTTGAATCTTGGATCTCTCTCTCTCTCTCTCTATGTATGCCCTTTGCTGAAATCACCATTAATTCACAGAAGCCCATGCTTGGGGATCTACAAGGGGGCTGTGATATAGGTACTTAATTGTTGTTTTCAGAAGGAAATATCTTGTGGGTTTTTGTTAATTGATGTATTTTTCTTGAGTTAAATTGATTTGTTACAATATTTGATTAAGGGTATTTTTCTGTAGTTGGAGGGCGTAACCTAAAAATTGAGTATTTAGCAGCATTATTTTGAATGATCAATGGTGTCACCTGGGTTTTTTCTTATATGTATGCTCCATTCGTTGATGGCCTTAACTTGTGGAGCTCTAATGATGTTCTATAGCAATGAGGTGTTTGTATTTAGTCATGGTAAAGAACATGCCAGTAAGCTTATGGGTTCGACACCCCACGATCAGCTGTTAATCCAAACATCAGACTCGTTTTCGGGTTTGCTTTTGTTTGCCATTGGGTTTCTCTTGCTCATGGTGGCATTTGTGAAGGACAGAGAGTTTCATAGCTTCTTTGCCAAGGGCTGTGTCCTTCTCCATGTAGCAATGGCTGTTTGGAGAATCTACTTTGAAAGGAAGGTCGAAGATCTAGGCCGCGATTGGCTTAGGCTTGTAGTTGGGGATATTGCATTGGGACTTTCTTGGGTTTTCGTTCTTGTGTGTTCATGGAGAGAGAAGTATGATTAGTTCTAGTTGGGAACCGGTGATGATCGATTTCAGTTACAGAAATATGGATCTTTGATGTTTGCTTGGCATTGAGGTGTGACATTATGACATAAATAGTCGAATTCTCACCTATTCAAATTGGTCGAATTTATTAGATTCTCTATTCAAGAGAGGAGTAAAGTTGGAAATGGAGAATTGATTGAAATCTGGCCAAGCATAATGGTTAGCTCGGGAATCATTACGTACTGGATTTGATTCAGCAAAAAAGGTTAACATTTCTCAGATAGATCTTTTGTATTCTTGAATGAAAAGCTTCCTTATTTTCGTTTTTGTTTGGTCTTTCGTGTACAATTTTTTTCCTGTTATCTTTTTAGAGATAATCTTTGCTGTAAAAACTTCTCAAAAGAGCAATGAAATGTGAGATATTCACTCTTGACCTGGAGTTTACTTTCTTGCATATGTTTCACCTTCTCTACTCTTAGTCTTGTGTTGATATTGTCTACAATCTACATCCATCATTTGAAGGCAGAGTTGAAAAGAACGTCTACTTGAGTCTCAACCAGAGTCTTTAAGAAACCGTAATGGTTAGCTCATGTGAATTTGTTTGTTTCATCTTCTTGTTAAGTGATCATTGAGTCAAACTGGTTGTTTCTGCTATAAATTCGAACGCCTAATTGGTCTTCCTCAACGTCTCGTGGAAACTGGACGTACGTATACCCCTTCATTGGCAATTCTTTCTTTTTTTAGCATCGACCCCTACATCGTCTATTGATCAAGAATTTCGTCGCGTACATATTTCGGCTTTCATTATTTTCTCTGATCTTTATCTGCTGTGATCTAAAGTAGAATGGATGTCCATGGAGGGCATATGCATTTGGCTTTTCCTTTACAAATTCTTTGTTCACTGTGTTCTTTCTTCAGAACATGACGACATGGACACAAATGATAGCTTATTTCATGGCATTGTTGTTGAATAATTTGTTGGAAATGGTTAAATGGGTCATCTTTAAGTCCCATTTTGAGTCATTTTAAGGAAACATCGTGAACTCGATGGGTTCGAATTATACTCCGATCATTTTGATCTAACTGTTACGCTGTCCAATTACTTTAATGTAATATTGTCGTAACATTGAAGAAGACTTTTATATTTCAGGAAAACATAATACTTGTCTAAGATTTAAGATTCAAATGTGTGTATTTATATTTTGAATGTTTAGTCTTTGTTCGTTACTTTTGTCGAGGCGTGAACGGGCATATTTCATCTTTTTAAAGATGACACTTGTTTACTCTTTGAATAATTATTTCATCTAAAGTAAATTAAAAGGAGATTCGATCGAACCCATTTATGAAAATGATGAAAAAATACAAAAGATATCGTCTTATTTTTCTTTAAGAAAAGTTTATTACTCGTGTCAAGTTTTTCATTTTTCTAGACTCCAGTCTAACAAAACAAAGCGGTTATGTCAGACCTCATATGTGATCAACGCGGGTTGATTCGATTCACTTTACACTTCTTATTCTTCTAAATTACGATGATTAAATCCGGTCAAATATTGGCTTTAAGGATTGAAGGATGGGACAGAAATGACGTATGTTTTTAAAATTGTCACTTTTTACCCTCCAGATATTAATTTTTTTTAAAGAAAACATCTCACCAAAAAAAAAGATCAAAACTTTCTGTGTGTGAGACAAATAAATTTATACCCTCCTAAAAGCGGCTTTAAGATCAACGCTTTTTGGTTAGTCAGTCTAAAATTGATTAGGCTTTTTGGTTAGTCAGTCTAGAAGCGATTAGTTGATATTTCATCCATCGTATCACATTTGAACCTCTCAATATAAAACGCTTATGGTTATAATTAATCAAGAACGCTCTCTCCATATGCAAATTAAGAAATCTTAGTACATTATTTAGCCCTAGTTTGATCCTTATTTTTCAAGATTCATTTTTTCATAAAATTCATTTTCAGTCACATATTTTCTGCGACTTACAACTTTTATTAACTTTCTTACCACGCATTTCACCAAATTTTATCAAAATCTATATTAAAAAAATCTGATTTTTGACTAAACCAAGCAGGGGTCGTACGTTGTAATGGAGATAATGATATACTATTTTACTCTAGGTGATCCATCAACGATTAAAACTGACAGTTTAATCGATAATGGCCAACAGGTTGCGGGCATATTATCTGTGATTGGTTTGGGGAAATGAATTAATTGGGAACAAACAGTAGAAAATATTAGAAACTAATAATAGAGTTCATTAGAACCACAAAGACATTAAACCTTACATTGATAGGGACACAATGTGAGTGTGACGCTCACATTTCACTCAATAAGACACAACAAACCAGACCACAACGTTACAAACTTATTTCGTCATACTAAATATTACATATAGATATGTGTGTGATCAGTGAGTACAGCAAGTGCAATTGGTGCAAGCGCAGCTTGTACCACACTTGCACTTGCCACAGTTCTCGGTCTCTGCCGGAGCATCCATCGCGACGTAGCTGCAATATCAGAACCCGGCAGCACGATTACCATTATGATAATAATATAACAAGACTTGCTAAAGCATAGAAAAATTGTGAAAGACTGCTTTTAAGTAAATTTTAAGTGATTTTTTCTGTTTTCTTTTTGTGGGTTTCAATTGCCAAGAAGAAAGGAGTTGTTAAGCAAGAAATTAAAGGTACCTTGTCTCTGTCTCGATTATGTCGATACCATAGGCACTTCCCTTCTTCCTGCAATTATCGAGTTGATGGAGTTCATATTTATTGAGAATAAATCTTAGTTCCGTAGATAAAAAACATGAAAAACCACACTTACACGCACTGGCTCTGGTCTGAGCAATCGCAGTTTCCACACTTGTCCGACATGGTTGAGTTGGTACAGAAATGAAGCAGATAATAGAACTTGAGTATGTGAATTGGTGATTGCTATGATCTTCAAGCTTCATTTGGAGCTGCTATTTATAGTTGAAGAAATGGGGGTTGTGGGGTCCAGTGATGGGTTCTTTATCTTGGCCCCACATAGGCAAGAGAGGAAGAACAAGCATCTAAGAAAAAAAAAAGTGGAGAGGAATATTTTTGATAATTGTGAGGCATAGCTTCATGTTATCTTCTCATGTCAGCATCATCAACAGAGACATTTTAATGGCTAGGTTTTGACTAGATAAACTAATTTAGTGATTATGTTCATTTTTCGGGTTAAATTCACTTGTAGCCCTCCAACTTTATACTTGATATCACCATAATCACTCAATTTGATTTTGTTTTATTATGTCCACTCAATTTTATACTTAATGTCACCATGATCACCTAATTTAATTTTATTTCATTAAAATCATCTAATTTCATATAACATTTCACTAACATCACCAAATTTCATATAATATTTCACCATGATCATTCAACTTCTTTTTACCATTTTCATTAATTTTAAAAATGGGTAAAACGAAAACTTTGCATTATAGATATAAAATAATTAAAAAAAAACTTAAAACGTTTATTTTAAAATAATTTTTTATTTTATTTTTCAAAGAACATTTTTTTTGAATAACTTTTTATTTTATTTTATTTTTTCTATTTTTATTTTATTTTTTAAGTAACTTTTTTTAAAATAAGTTTTTATTTTATTATTTTTAAAAATAAATTTTAATTTTTAAAAAATTTTATTTCATATATATAATTCAAAGTTACAGTTTTACTTCTTTTAAAATTAATGAAAATGTTAAAAAGAAATTGAGTGACCATGGTGAAATATTATATGAAATTAGGTGGTCATAGTGAAATATTATATGAAATTGGATGGTTTTGATGAAATAAAATCAAATTTGATTACCATGGTGATATTAAGTATAAAATTGAGTGGTCATAATGAAATAAAATCAAATTAGATGGTCATTGTGACACCAAGTATAAAATTTGGTGGCCACAATGGAATTTAACCCTCTTTTTTCTAGTCTTTTGATCTCGATTTGTCGTGTATTTGGACGTTCATATTTGTATGTTAGGCCTCCAGAGCTTTCTATACGTGGATGATTAGAAGGGAGCCGTTTTCTTAGACAAACAAAAGAGACCCGTTAATCACATACATCAATAATTGAAGGTAGTTCTCACATTGATATAAACGTATAAAAATATCAATATTTACTTATGTTTCCTGTTTGTTAATTATTCCGCTTGTAATTAAGTTATGAATACATAATATTATGCTCATTCCATACTTTTGCCCATGAACTTCTACTTTTACACGAACAAATTCCTTATAAATATTAACCATCCAAATGTTAGATTCTATTGTTCTTTTTTGTTGTTTCTGTCAAGTCAAAAGGTGTTGAGATAAGGTTAAATAGAAGCTCCTGTGGATAATGGCTCAGCAGGGCTACTTTTTTATTGACTGTAATTGAACAATGTAGCCGAGCATGTTTGGTCAAGCTTAAAAGCACTTTTTTTGAGACGCGTCTACATAGCACTTTTTCTTGTCTATTCATAGGCAAACAGAACGTAGATTGATAAGTAGAATTCAAGCCAAACAGCAACAAATACTAATGGAAGATCATGTATAAAAATTTTAGCTTTGTGACAAATAAAATTATACAGGGCAAAAGAATGTAGCATGAGCCTGACAATGGTAAGATAATCCAATCTTGGGCTTCTCTACAAAAACAAGAAACTAAACAAATCGAGATTTCAACGATTTAACCACGGTGCTGAAAGCCGCGACTTGGGTCTCATCCTAACGCCCCTCGATGGCAATCATAAAATGTGACATGTTGATCTTTTGTTTACCTAAGTAAAATAGCTTCTGCTTCTCCACCATGTTCACCCTAAGCAGCCGTTTGGATAACCATGAATAGCTTCTTGATTGGCATCTAGAAAATGATCACATCAAAATAAATCAAAATCAGCCATCAATCTCTGTTCTGGTTTACTTATTCCTGAAGCAAGATTGTAGCTAGTCTATCGATTTATCTATCTTCTTCTTCTTTACCCCTTCTTACCACAGGAAAAATAGATAGACGTGAAAGGCAAAGCACGCTCACGTCTAATGCTTCTGCAGCAGAGTCAATATCGTCACTTGAAAAACCATTAAGCTGGGGCAGTTGTTTGGTCGAGACATCTGAATATTCCAAATGAGCTATGATCTTAACTTATGCTTTCAAAATCATCAAGGCAATATGGAGGAAGCCGTTTAGAAGCACCAAAATCGTCTTAGAAATTGAATTTGAGAACCTGGGCCCAGTTGCAACATACTCTAATAACCTGCAACTACAGACCACTCAAGACTGCTAAATAATTGAAAACTCACTTGTCCGGTATCAACAATAGTTACCTCTCAACGTCGTCGAGGATGAAAATGCACAAACACTACGATTATAACTATGACCTTTGAGTATCATGCACAAACACTTCATAACTTATTTTTTGTATTTTCACTCACCTATTACGAACCGGCTTGGTTTGGACCGCTCTTGAGACTCGTTTTACCTCTCAGTCCCGTGCAAAGGCAGTGAAAGTTAGATCACAAATAGCCTCCACCCTCAACGGTAACTCTACTGCCCCGAAGTAGTTTATGTCCATAAAAAATTAACGGATGGGTTAGCTATTGCTGGCCAAGTCATGGAATGCGATGATATAATAACCAATGTACTTGCTGGCTTTGGCACCGAGTATGATTCTTTGGTTACATTGATCTCATCCCGAGAAAAACCACTTTTGAGGAATTATATTCCCAGCTCCTCACTGCTGAGGTGAGAATCAACCACAACAGCCAAGCTCTTGTTCTTCAAATGCCCCTGCCAACATTGAAACCCGTAACAATAATGGTCGTGATTGTGGCAATTTCTATCAAAACAATAATCAAGGATATGGACGTTTTAATAGCCAAGGCCGAGGCCATGGCTTCACTAACTCCAACTACAATCGAGGCTCTTTCTCGAGTGGAAACAATTCCACCATCTGGTGCTAGCTGTGTGACAGACCCCGACCATCCCGCGCACAAATGTTACTACAGGTTTGATATAACCTATACTGCTCCATCAACTCCTAGGCTTATCCAAGCTAACTATGCTTCATCATCCAACCACCAATCAAGACTGGCATCCCGACTCTGGCGCTAACCACATGATAGCTGACTTCAATAAACTCGCTCTGCAATCAGAAGAATCAATGGTGCTGACCATATTCAAGTGGGAAATGGAACAGGCTTTCACATTGGTTCTGTCGCTTTAAACACTCGTTCTAAGTTCCTTTCTTCTAAACCAATTTCTTCTCGTTCCTTCCATTACTAATGTTGTGAAAGCTTGAGATGATACCGGATTAATCCAATACCACTTTGTTGAAGAAAAAAAGAGATTATAACCATAATATAAAGCAATTGATCATAAGACACAAGAACGGAATAATTTGTAAAGAATGGAATTTTTTTTATAATATGAAGAAATGATACAAAGATTTGTGTTTACGGTTTTGTCTAACTTCTACTAAATCATAATGAAGAGTCAATTATATATAGGGAACAAATAGGGGACGTCCAAATCCTAATAGTAGAGTTGTAGTTGGAGTAAAATGCAAGAAACAGAGTAGAGGAAGAAGAATCACCTAGGGAAAAATAGAGCGGTGGCACCTTGGTGTCGACCTGGCGTCCCGCAGCGCCGGACCCAAAATTTCCCTTGCGCCTACTCTCAGGTCATTTACTTCTAAACTTGATTTCTTCACCCCAATGTCCTCTTCAAATCGAATACAAATTTCAACTCAATTGAGCTTTCAAGTAGAATTTCAGCTAGAATTCAGCAAGTAAACTTGAATAGAATTCCACGATAACATTCCAAATAAATTTTTCTTAATGTACACTTTAATTAGAACTCTTAATTATATTCAATAAAGAATTTGGATCATATTCAAATTCTAACAACTAAAAATCTCAATTCAGAAATTTGCTAACTGTAACAATGTGTTACTTTATAAGAGTAAATAAAAGACTTCAGGAATATAGAACCCGATAAACAATAGAACTAGCAAAAGCTTAATTAGCTCGATAGAACTTATCTTGCTTCTTCAAAAACTTGTGTACCACCAACAGAATGAAAATATAGAGAAATTCAATAAAATCAAATAATCGAGGATTTATTACACTTATAATATTTCTAAATAAATAATTTAGATCACAAACTAATTGTTACTGTACTTCCATAACCATAAATCAAATTTGAAGGACTAAAAAAATCTGAAGTAAACATTTTCATCATGCATGGTATAACCATTAAAAACAAAGAATTGTCACTTACCATGTTGATCTAATACCAAGATAAGAGGAACTGAACGTCCACCTTTTGTGGATGATATTTTATTGAAATTGCAATCAAAATTTAGGTTTATTGAAAAAGAAGGGAAACTAGGAAATTTTGGTTCGACTGTTTGGTGCACTGAATTTGGGGGTAATGGGCTAATTATTTACCCAATCTATTCACGATCTCATCGACCCATTTCAAAGTAAAGAGGAAATTGGAGATAGTCGTCATTTAGCCATGAATTGAAAAATAATATTTAATTAATTTTTGTTTCTCTATGTCAAATTAAAATATGTCAATACAATATTATAATTAATAGCTTGCCTTTTTCCCCGTAAATATTTTGTCGTTTAAATAGAAAAATAAAAGTTCTCTCCTTTAAATTAACAAAATCTATATATACATATATTTATAATTATAACGGTGGTGCTCCCATAACTTTGCGGTCATGTGCAATCGCATCACTTGCACACCCTCGTGCCTCCCCCTGGATGGAAATCTTGTTGCCGATTAATTGGGCTTCGAACACCAAGTGATTGAAACAAAAAAAAAGGGTAAAAGATTGATACTTTCTTACTTCGGTCGGAGATTTATGTATCAAAAGTTTATTATTTTTTTTTAAAAAAAAAATATGGGATGCTTTCAAGATGTTTATGTGACATATTCCATTTAAAAAAAAAAAAATAAAATTGAGTTCATAATGAATAAGTTCGTTTTATCATGATAAGAAAATTTGAGGTTGTCGCGTCTTTTGTTTCCTCAAGTATGTGGAAGGTTGTGGCATATGGAATAGGCAAATAGCAAGTTGTCTGCACGGGTACAGTGGCAAGATAAGTTAGCTCCTTCTTGTGTGCTTGAGTGCAGTAAGTGGGCAGCTTGCGTTCAGTGTAGTTTCTAAGTTTAACTCGAACTTCTTGTGCAACTATTTAATTATTGCGAGCTACTAATGGACTAGTATATTCTTTTTTTTCCCCTAAAAAACTATCTCGCGTTTCCTTTTGTAAAAAGAGTTCAGATATGTTGTCCCTTTGAGACTTTGCTACCCCCATAGTAGAAAAGGGACTCGTCATCTCGCTGTTAACAAGAACCAAAATATTTAAATTTATGCAGCAATTCCAGAATCGCTCTTCAATGTGGAGCATAGGAATGTGGATGAAATTCTTCAAATTTTCTATTATTTTGACACTGTTGAAAATTACTCTGACCACCACTACTTGAAAAATGGTTCGTCACCATGTATCGTCTTTAGTTTTTTTTTTTTTTTTTTTTGGGCATATATTCATATGCCTTCATATTAACATCTTTAAAATTTGATATAGCAGTCAAAGAATAGGACAAAGAGAATACAAGAGGAATGAAATCTGCCCAATTATAAGTTCTTATGAAATTTCAGGATCAAGTTATGATAATACATGATCAAATATTAGTTCTAGTATAAGATGTACCGACACCCCTCTTAGTACATGTAAGTTGGTGTTCGATATGTGTTGGGAACGTCGGTGGCGTATTTAAGTTACTTTTTGGTTTTGTAGCATTGGACATATCGCCAAAACATTGTCAAGAGATACATCATGTCGGGCATCGAATTTTGTCGAAAACGTTTTACATATTATTTTTTTATTTTATAATGTTGGACACGACATGATACAATGTGTTAAACAATGACATGTAACCGACATATCGTCGACTCATGTCAGAGATTCTATGTGGCATACATTGCCGAAGGATTGAGGCCGGCCTCAGCTAAAGCCCATTTGGATTCTTATAGGTAATTTTTTTTTTCTATTTATTAGTCTAGTGTAATTTATTTTTATTTTTTCCCCCTGGCTCCTCCATATTTGTTTTGGATTAAAATCATATTTTAATTTAAGTCAAAGTCAAACAATTATATTAACCACATCTTTCATGGCTCCCACAACTTTTTAACTACACGTTTCAAAAATATCTATCACAATCTAATTTGTAAATTTTGTTAAAACTTAATGAATTCATTTCTCTCCCATTTCTTTGTTGCCACTGACAATATTTGTGAGGATCTCGGAAGTGCTTCATGTACAGAAGCACAGTCCACAAAAATGCAACAGAACACTCACACACACGGTGAGGCTCGCACATTTTATTTTTTTAAATACACAGTGGGACCCACTGATTGTCTATATTCTGGTGAAATTCGGTGGATTTTTTCTGGACAAATGGAATTCTTGATGGATCTTTCGAGGGCAGTGATGGCACGAGCCAGGAGTAGAGGGAATTTCAAAAGCGTTCTCATGATATTCTGGTAAAGCCTATACGAGAGGTGCTCAGGTGAGTTGTCTTGTCAAAGGGTGTTCAAGATGATGGGGGGAGGGGGGTTGAGAATTAAAAACTCTAATTTTTTAATCGAGAGCAATTAATTAACAGAAAGAATGAAAATACATAAAATTTAAAGATGTTCGCTTTAATGTGAGAATATGTCCTCTTTCGTCATGAATAAAAGAAATTTACAAAAGAATCGCACATCTACAAAGAATAACTCTTTTTCTCTCTTTTATGATGATTAGTCAGCGTTGAACGTGTATTGAACGTTATTTTGAAATACTTTATAAATTCTATAAAAATAATATTTGATACCAATTTGTTGGGAGGATTTGATGAGTCCTAAACAATCTAAATAAAATAAAATTTAAGAGAATGTAATTATACTCTTAGAACTCAACTTCTATGATTTTTTTTTTTAATGATGAAATACTACAAATTAACAACATTTTTATACTACATTTGATACATAAGAATTAATTTTCAATACATGAATTTAAACACCTATTAAAATTCTTAGATATATGAATAGAAATATATTCATCTATAATAGCTTTGGATTCATATAATTAAGATTCACCAAATCAATATTCATTAAATCTAGATTAACATTTAATTGAAAATTAATAACACGAAATTTATAC
>CAIGRP010133327.1:0-10903 GCA_903798385.1 Fraxinus cuspidata
AAGTTCTACGAAAAACAAAATCAAAATTTTTTCTGTGGGGTATTGGATGGCTAAAGACCCAAATCTGTGGGATGCAGAGAGGGAACTACCTCTCACTAATAGTGAAAGAGACTATTTAAGTAAGCCTCGCTCCATGACCTTCCCAGAAGTACATAAATTAGACACTGGTTGCTTCTGTACACTTTCCAATTATGAACGATTGGCTTAGCGTATTGTAGAGAATCTTAAAACTGTTAATCTGTTATTTAGACATGGATTGTTTTTTCCTTCACGTCTGATTCTGATATGCAGAATGGAGCACTACTGAATCACCAGATGATGTTGAAAAACAATACCTTGAGGGAGCATCGGATGAAGAGGAAACCCTCTTTTNGATTGGCTTAGCGTATTGTAGAGAATCTTAAAACTGTTAATCTGTTATTTAGACATGGATTGTTTTTTCCTTCACGTCTGATTCTGATATGCAGAATGGAGCACTACTGAATCACCAGATGATGTTGAAAAACAATACCTTGAGGGAGCATCGGATGAAGAGGAAACCCTCTTTTTGGACACAAATGAGTATTTTTCCGAACCAACCATTAGTTGTGGATCACTAGGTGTAGATCACATGGATAACGGTGCAAGATTGAAAAACCAAACTTATGATGCGAACAAGGCAGAGGCAAAGAACTATGTATTTGCTCATAGATACCCACAAGTCCAAAGACGAAAAAGGCTACCAGATCCTGTTGAAAAAGAGAAAGGGGTTAGTCTGTGGTCTATGATCAAAGACAACATTGGAAAAGATTTAACAAGAGTTTGTCTCCCTGTATACTTTAATGAACCATTGTCATCCCTGCAAAAGTGTTTTGAAGACTTTGAGTACTCTTATCTTTTGGATCAGGCATATGAGCATGGGAAAGCGGTATGTTTGGTTTACATTACCTGTTATCAATGTTTTTGCTGGTTTTTTTTAATAAACCTTGTATTTTTTTTGTCTCCAATACACTTTCACAATGTCTTGCAGGCTTTCTGTTTCCTTACGTTACCAGTTTTTGCAATTATTATGTATAAATAATTGCTGGCGCCAGTTACTTTTTGATATGCTAAATAGTTTTTACACTATTATACAGTCCTTCAATATATTTCATCACTATTTTTATTTTTTTAACGATTTTGATAAATACAAGCAACTTTAAAGGATGAAGTTTTGAAGATCCAAGAAAATGAGCAAAAGATGTAGTATCATGATGTGGAGGTGTCTAGTTGCGTTAGAAACTTGGGAAGCGAGGTGATACATAAACCTATTGATTCGATATTCTTGCATGAAGTCAATAATCTTGAAACTAATGGGGGAAACAGTTTACTAGACATTGGGACAAAGGGAAAAGATAAGTAGAAACTTAAACAATTTTAAGTGTAATAACGACGAAAATCATAAGGTTTGTTTCATAATAAAGAACTCATAGAGAGGCTTGAGGAATTGTTTTGATAGGTTATGAGATGGAAGTAATGCACAACGAGAGAAAAAAAGAGAATGGAAAATGGAAAGAGATAAAAGAAGAAAACAAATAAAGATGAGAAGTATGGTTAAGAATTTGGGAGAGAAATTATAGGAGAATATTTTGAATGTCATTCGCATTTAAATCAATAGTCTACATTGTTTAATGCTAGTGCTATTTATACTTAGAATTTCTAACAAAAATGGGAAGTTGGCAAAATGACGAAGCAAAAGTTTTCTACCTTAAAAATAATAAATATGGTAAGAGTTTATGAGAGTGGTTGAATTTGATTGTTTGAAAGAACAAGTTCATTTCATGCTAGGGAGATCTTCCATAAAACCTGTTTACCTTTTACAAAAATTGGTAGATGCTACCTGCGTAAGTTTTTTATTATTTTGGAGATACACGTAATGTGGGCGCTACAAAAAGAAAATAATTTTCATTAGATATAAAAATATCAGGTGATTTATCACTGTATGAGACAAGGCAGAGGTAGTATTAGTGAATGTCTTACTACAATAGGTTTGCATCATGACTCCTATCTAAGTTTCTCTAGAAATGGATGAGCTTACCTCGCTTATCTAAATGAGGTTTTTTTTTTTTTATTATTTAAGTTATTCGTTGGTCTTAAAAATTTTAGTTGATTAGACTCGGATGAAACAATTGTATGTTATCAATTCGAATTAGAATTTTAGAAATTAATGGTTTCAAGTCAAGTATGAATAATGGAGTCAAAATCAAGATTATGTTGTCCTAATGAACCCTAGTTTTGGGTGTACAAGTAAGTTCAATAATTAATGAGGAATGAAGTCTTCAACGTGATGAAATGCACATCATGAGATTGGGTGGGACAAAGCAGAGAAGTGCTGTAAAATTTTATGTGATGGAAAGATACGTATCAAGTTACAGGAAAGATCTATAAAATGGCTATTTAGATCAGTTGTATATTATGATACTAAATATTGAATGGCGTAATGCCTGTGATTTGGAAGTAGGAGGTACTATGACATTAAGTGCCTTTGATTTTAGTACAATAGTTGTTTCCTTCTCCCTGATATTAAGTATTCTGCATATCTTTTTGATCTCTTTTCAGAAAATTGTTTATGATTTTGAAAGAAGATGATGCTTCTTTACTTTCCTTTTCGCTATTGTAGCGTAGTTGTCATAAAATATGTACGTTGAAAGTTTAGTGTTTTACTTCGGAAGAATACTCAATCTCTGCTGCAGTTAGACAAATGTAACTCAAATCAATTTTTCGCTCTTTACTAGTGTTAGCAGCTATGATTCTGCTGTTTCGGTAGTGGATTAAAACAGTGTATCTCTGAATTTGGATTAGTTTATTTTATTATAAAATCTTGATTAAATAATCTGCATATTTAGCTTTACAAGTGTACTCGAACTGAGTTTAAGTCATTGAAGAATTTTGAAATTTTTTACTTTCTTGAAGATAGTTTCATTAAATAGTTGCAAGGAGCATGTCTGATTTGGTATAACATAGTTGATTAACATTTCTGCAACAAGTAATAAAGAATTGAAGCACGGCTTCTTAATTCAACGGTGTTCTGTTTTATTATTCACAGGGGAACAGCCTTCAGAGAATTTTGTATGTTGCAGCATTTGCTGTTTCTGGATATGCTTCTTCAGAAGGCAGGCACTGTAAACCCTTCAACCCTTTATTGGGTGAGACTTATGAAGCTGATTATCCCGACAAGAGAGTACGTTTCTTCTCAGAGAAGGTACTTAATATCAACCTTATTGAGTGAAACTTCTACATTTTTGAGATGACTTCACGTACCCGTGTGCAATTATCAAATTGATATCGCATCAATAATTTCTACCTCAGCTTGTTTGCTTCCAGACAGCGTAGTAAAGATATATTGTTTTTGACAAACATAGATATATTTTTTTAAATTGTTGACAGATTTTCTTGAAATAGGTCAGTCACCACCCTACACTCATTGCCTGTCATTGTGAAGGAGAGGGCTGGAAATTCTGGGGTGACAGTAACCTTAGATCAAAATTTTGGGGGAGATCTATTCAACTTGATCCGGTTGGAACTCTGACTTTAGAGTTTGAGGATGGGGAGATATTCCAGTGGAACAAGGTGTGCACAACCTGTGTTTACAACGAGTACAATGGATGAGATGTCTTAGCCCTTCTATGACATGGCAATGTACATTGACTTTATTTCTGGTATTCTCAGGTCACAACCAGCATCTACAATCTAATCCTTGGTAATATATACTGTGACCACCATGGAACAATGCATATACGAGGTAATCGCGAGTACTCGTGCAAACTCAAATTCAAGGAGCAGTCTATTCTTGAACGCATTCCTCACCAGGTTTATGTGAATTCATCTGCTCACAATTCTAGATGAGACCAACACATTCCTGTGACAGTTTGTTTTCATTCAATACTTATATTTTCTTAACTGCAATGGTGGAGCAGGTTCATGGATTTGTTGAAGATGTGACGGGAAAAAAATTTGCTACATTATTCGGAAAGTGGGATGAAAGCATGTATTTTGTAAATGGAGATGGGAATGGCAAGGTGAAAGATAAGTCTGATGCATCTTTATTGTGGAAAAAGAATGAGCCGCCTATAAATCTCACACGCTACGGCTTGACTTCTTTTGCAATTACTCTAAATGAGATGACACCGGGACTGAAGGTATAGACAATGTATCCTCAGCCCTCTTTTTTTCTCTTTAGTTTACAGTAGTCGATTTCTATAACTCTTATCTGATTTTGGGTATCATGGGCGAAGGAGAAGCTTCCACCTACAGATTCAAGATTAAGACCCGACCAACGGCATCTGGAGAATGGGGAATATGATAAGGCCAATTCAGAGAAGCTGAGGTTGGAAATGCGACAAAGGATGGTATGTGAAATTACTATGTGCTGTGTGAATTGACTTCTATAGACAGTGATGACTGTGAGTCTCCACCGTTTTGTGGAACATTGTACTCATTGTAATCCAAACATTATAATATCTCAGGCAACATACATGGCTCTTAAATTTATAAATTCTTTACAGATGTATAGGCTTGGTCACATTTTCTGGGGTAGGGGAGCGAGGGAAGGTGTCCCCGACAGAATTAATCACCAAAAATTAAAGTAGTTGCAAATTTTTTTTGAATGTCTGTTGTTTTGTTATACTTCACTTCTACCATTATCCATCATTTGAAAATGTTTTTGTGCAATTGGACTTTTCCACGGTATCGGCAATGGTAATCGATCATATCCTGAAGGCTTCTACCATGTAATAAAATCAATGATGCCCTTAAAATACACACTTGGTATTAGGTAAAGTCTTTTTGATGATTGTTTTAGAATATTTGCTACAATTGATGTGGCACAATATATGATTCGGTTAAGCCCCTTGTACTCATGGTCCTTCCGTATCTTTGACAGTCCAGAAAATTACAAGAAAATGGTTGGAAGCCCAGGTGGTTTGATAGAGAGAGTGAAGAAGGATCCTTCCGTTATGTGGGTGGATATTGGGAAGCCCGAGAGCAGGGAAAATGGGATGGATGCCCTAATATCTTTGGCGAAATTAGTGAAGACCTTGTAAATTCTTTCGAAGGATGACTTCTAAACCGGTAAATGGCTTGCCTCAACATTTTTGTTGTTAATATCCATAAATTATTCTGATCTTATCGTGCAAATTCGTGGCATCCCAATTCTCACGATAGCTCCCTAGTTTATAAGATGCTGCCCTGCTCACATAATATTAATTTTTCTTCTCATTATACAACTAAATTTATCTCCTTATCTTGGACTAACAGTATTACGACTTCGCTTCATTCTGCTGGTAAATGCAGGACAAAGAAAATCCTGGAGGATTGTTAGTCAACTAAACAAACACGGACTATATTTGTTTTCCCTATGCTGGAGATGTTGTTCGAGTTAGAAAATTTGTCAATCAAAAAGTTCGATACAATGAACAATGAGTCCTAGATAAGCTATTATGTAGTGTAGAAAATTTACGGCATTTTCTGTACCGGTAATTAGTCTGTGTAAGCTTTCGTCACCATTCGTTATGGTTCTTGGCTTTTCTTGCTGTTGAGCTATGCATTTACTTTCAGGTAGTTATTGTATTGTTTCCCTAAATAAACAGAAAAATGTATACAAGAAATAATGTAATTTGTAAATGACTGCATATTGTTGTGCTTTCTTTTGCAACAAGAATCGGCAAAATTGTCTGATAGAAAACTCTTGACAAAATTGGAGTACTTTTAACAGTTATATTACATATTGAATTACGTGAAAGTTTACGTAGTGTATTGGCTTTATATTTAAACAGATTTTGATGGTGGTGATTGGCGAGGATCACCTTGCTATCGTGGAGGCTATGCCTGTGAAATATCTATTAAAGTCGTGCTTAGTAGCTTGTCGCATCTTTTCAGAATTTCGAGTTGACGTGCTAGAGTTGGCTAGCGTTCAGTCACCACCCACTTAATTTTTTTAGTTAGAAAAAAAAATTATGTAAAAAAAAAATCGTGTGTAATTTTATTTTTTTAACGTATTAGCCCGGCCTGTAATTCGGTCTTGAATCTATCCCTAACTAGAAGTATGAGAAACATTGTGTCATGTCTTGTATACTCGTTATAATAATGACTCTATTCATAGGACTATTACAGTTATAGCTATGAAATATTTTACGGTAATTACAGAATCAATGATTACATAGGAGGGGATCAAAGATATAGACGGGTGGAATATTGTGATTCTAACATCTCCTTCGAATTCAAGATGATGAAAAGATGCTCTACTTGAGTTTGTCAATCAAGTAATAAAACTTCCTAAGCTTTAGTGAAGGCATCAACAATTTGATCACTGAGTTATAGAGACGAGGGAACAATATTTACACAATGTGTTAATGAATAAAATGATTATCATCGACTTCTTACTTAGTTATGAAAGAAGAGATGATTACTAGGCCAATAACATTAGAGTAAACTCGTATGGTCGTACCCAAGAGAAGATTTAGCATAAAATTGAACTTTATATAATAATGTCCGCTATAGTGAAAATGCGAAGAACGATAATAAAATGATTAGTTCGAAGAGCATATGTGTGTGTGTGTGTGTGTTGACTAACTGTACGAATGAAAATATGTTGTCTATGGATGAGTAACTAAAGATAGATCAAATTGTGATGTGAGCCCAATCTCCATATTTATTAAAGGTTGGGAGAAACATTTTATGAAAAAAAAATGATTATGGACAAGATTGCAACATTCTTAAAAGATTGGGCACTAAATATTTAATTTACCCGATATTATAAGGGGTTCTAAACGAGAGTAGCTTATGCCATAGTTGTCTAGTGTAGTTTTCTCATTCTCAAGTCATATCGGGGTTAATGTTCACAAGGGTCAAAGAATGGCTTGGTTAACTTGTGGCCACAATCTGCCAAAGTCTGCTTGTGCTCATGCGCCAACTACTGAAATTGATTTACCAATATATTGGCTATCTGACCTTTTGGTGCATACTTCAATTATGTAAGATATATTTTGAATAAGTTCATGAATGGACTGTATCATTTTGTTGACGCATGAGTGCTGAAAATTTTCTCTTCACTAATTTGAGTGCCTGGTGACCACTTGTGTGTGCTTTCTAGAGAGAAATATAACTATGTGCGTGGGAATGGAATGTCTCGAGCACTAACAATAAATGAGTCATCTCTTTAAGAACTTAAATTTTAAGACGAGTTAGCACACATTAAGAAATATGTTATCATAACTCATTTATGACGAATTTTGCAATAGTAAATTGAAAAGTCGAGAAACATACAAGATTAGCAAAGTTCTAAAACCTAAAATTTCGAATACGAAACAAAACTTGTAGAAATTAAAATTCAACACAGAATTTTCCGACCGTAGGAAACACACTTTCCTCCAAATTTTGGAAGTACACCTTTAAACAGTTGAAGGTTCAGGGTTCGAACCTTAACAAAAACATTTGTTGCCATATCCATTTTTCATGTACTAATATGTGTATATTGTACTCTTATCTAGACCTCTTAACGAGGGCTAAATTGATGAAAATGAGGTGAAAAACGAGAAGACAGTAATGACTTGAAGTGGAAAAGGAATATCTGAGGTGAAGAGACTAGCCCCGAAGGCCGTAAGTGAAAAGATGAAAAGTGAATGGAAAATAGTGCTTTGGAATGAAAAGTGCACGAAATGGACAAAGGCCATTCTAGAGTGCTAAGTTTGATTATGATATTATTAACATGCCTATGATTTACCATTGAAAGCTTATCGATGATGAACGTAACTAGTTTAAGGATCTCAATTTCGAGTTTCAGACAGAAAGTTGCATTTTCGTCAAAGCTGACAGGCTGGGAAAAATTAGCGATCGGGAATAATCCACACTCGAGGGATGGACCTTAAGTGCCTCGGGTTCCAGATTTTGTTAATGTTTCTAGGGGTGGTTTTCACAACTTTGTGCATGATTTTGAAGCTCTAAAATTATGTCAATATATATATATATATATATAGATTCTTGGACATCGCGGGACGAAAATTGGAGCAAAAACACCAATATTTCTCTTGAAGATTTCATCAAATCTGGGTTTTCTTGTACTTGAAGCAACAATAAAATGATTATTTAAGCCCCTATTTCATTTAGATAAAAATTAGATTTTTAGTAAATTTTGATAAAAATTGATGAAATGTGTGATTGAAAATAACTTTTGAGGATAAATGGGGGCAAACATAGGCTAAGACCAAGTTGAAGAGATTAAGTGATCAAGATTATTCTTCTATTCTCAGCCATAAGTTACGCGATGTTTATTTTATTGAATATGTGTTTTTATAATTCAATTATGATCTGTTAAATTTCTATGCACTAGGATGACGATTAAACTTGATTTTTGAAATTTTAATATTATTTTTTAGACATAAAATACTTGTTTAATTTAAATGATTGCTATTGTTTTAATATGATCAATAATTAAATTGCAATCGTGGCATGTTTTGTTTTTGAGAAATCGAAAGTAGATTTATCATAGTGAAGCAATAGTCATAAAGTTCGACAGGACCATACTTCGTGTGGTCCTTATTTGAATATTTCAGATTTTCACATTTCACATCCGTCATAGAGATACCATAGGGTTGTATGTAAAAACTGATTTAATTCTATTTGAAAAAAATCTATTAAACACATTAAGAATATTGATTACGAGAATTGAGGATAAAGTAGAAAAAATAGAGGCAGATTTATAATCTTAGCGTCGATCACTTTGTTATGCTTCTTAAGATATTTTAGATATTTTTTCTAAACCAATCAATTTACGTTTATTTGGTTAGAGTTGGGTTTAATTTAATCAAATCTAAATATACAATCCCCTTGAAAATAATATTTAATTCTTCACTTATCCCACTCGAAAAGTTTCAAGTAAATACTGACCAAGCCATGCTTAGTCATTGTTATTTCTTGTGTATTCATTATAATCGTAACACTTTTATTTATAGGGCTATCACAACTGTAACTATGGAATATTCTAAGGTAGTTGCATAATTGATGATTATAGGAAAGAATCAAAGACATGGAAACATGAAGAATTAGAATCAATTACAATATAGTCTCCGTTTGTCTCTCATTTTGTAAAAACTTTTTTTTTTCAACCTAATTATTTTCAACCACGTATTTACAAAATAAAATATTTTACACGTAAATCCAAAATTTTTCCTACTTTTTAATTGCATTCTTAAAAAAAATTCACTATTTAAAATAATATTTTTTCAAAAAAAAAAGGACTACCAAATATGGGCATAGTAATATGATTCCTTCATTTACCTTCAAATTCAAGATGGTGAGAAGACATGAAGTTGAGTTTGTCAATCATGTCATAAAAGCTTGTAAAGCTTCAAACTCAAGCTCGTAAAGTTTGAAATTTCGCTTCCATATCTAATCACGCATTACACTTTTTAGAACACTAGTTTATGGGTTCCAAGAATATTTATGTCATTTTAATTTTAGTCCTGTTTTCATTTATTATATATGTTTGAAAAATTGTGTAATATTTATTTTGTAGACTTGTCTCATAACTCGTAGACTAGTGAACTTCTTGCAAATGTATTTTAATATTAACCAAGTCATTGTAATTGGTGGTTTATGGAATGAAAATTATAGGAGTTGGATTTGTTCATTTCTTGTTGGTCGAATATACATAAACTTCGGAATCAACGATTTTGTTGACAAGAATCATTTCTCAGTATTCATGCATGAATCAACGAGTCAAGTTCTTTATTTGATACTCTCTTCCGACTACATCATCTCAATAGAAGTATAAGTAATCTTGTCATCATATAGGCTAAAACGATATATATATATATATATATAGCTTGCGACAAATAGTACCCTATACTAGCTAGTCCCCAAAATAGTTAAGCAGGGATTTCTTTTTAAAAGATCTGTTCATGAGATTCTACTTGATACTCTAAAAGTTATCATTTGTAATAATTATATCTTCAACATAAAGGAGAAGGTGAATATGACCATTATCAATTTTATGAATGAACAGGGCATATTAACTTATGGAGTTCAAGAAAAACCAAATTGACCATGTTTTTGAATTTCTCAAACCTTGGCTAAGGATCTTGTGTAAGACCATACAATGCGCTTCGAAGGTGACAAATCTTCCCTATAGTGTATGTGCATAACCGGCAGAGATTGCATGGATATCTCTTCTATTGCATGACAAACGCAATTTTAACATTTACTCGAAGCAATTTCTATTTGCGATATAGAGCTATAGTTAACGAACTTCGAACTGAGATGATGTGAGGCTCAAGAGCAAATTTTTTTTTTCATAATCAATCTCATACGGTTGAATAAAGCTTTTAGTCACTAAGAGCATCTCTAAGAGTCTTTTTAAAAATGAATGCTCTTTTTTTATTTATTTATTTATAAAGAATCAAACATAAAATTTGATTTCAAAAGTATCTTTATTGTAACTTTTTAAAATAATGAGTGAGTTTGACATTCTAAATTTGACAAGTCAAACTAACTCTTCTACATTGCTTGCCCATGGCAAAGATGATTAATACTAACTTTGCAACATGATATAGGAATTAATCGTAGAAGATATACTGGTGGGACATGCTGTGTTAGATCAAATTGATTATTGATTCTCGAGTCGTTTTACCCATCCTTCAACAAAAAAGCTGATTTCTGGTCACAAAAAAGAAAATTTGAGCACTAAAGTTTATAGGACGGTCTGATACCAAAATCCGAGAGTAATTTATGCCATAGTTGTATGAGTGTGTGTTATTGTTAGACTAAGGCAAGGCCAAATTTTCCAAGGAAAAAGGAAAATAAATTCTAATTCCCACTTTTTGACTTATTTGATTGGCAACATTTTCCTTGGAAAACTTTTTCCCACCCACCTCCCCACGCGCCACTTTTC
>CAIGRP010133332.1:2597-18490 GCA_903798385.1 Fraxinus cuspidata
GTGTGTGTGTGTGTGTGTGAGAGAGAGAGAGAGAGAGAGAGAGAGAGAGAGAGAGAGAGAGAGAGAGAGTTTTGTTAAAAATGCAGTTTGTAATAGTGAATTTTTGAAGAATGTGTAGTTAAAAAGTAGAAAAAAATTTAAATTTATTGTGAGAATGTGTTGTTGAAAATGAGTTTGAAAAAATAAATGAGTTTTGTGATAATTTGGATTCAGATATATACACTTTTATATAAAAAAAATTAATACAATAAAAATATCAAATTTATTTTAGATTTAATATAATGAATTATCAAGAATATCCAATTTTAAAAATTATCCTTGGCAAGGATATCAATACTCGGGGACAAAAAATTCAATTTTGGTGATTTTTGGGGGGAACTAGAATAAGGTTTAAATACAAGTGTTTTGATTCCATTTACATGTGATTTTCAAATTACCAAAAGTCACAAAATGTGACTCGCATAATGTCTTAACAAACTTTGTCAATTTTACCATTATTATCTTGAAAATAAGTTGATGATCCGAAAACCTAATAAACAAACTCGTTTTCTCTTGTTAGTTTCATTGCACGAGATTCATCTTATTTAATGTTTGTTTGGAATAGTTTAAAAATTAAGGTCAAAATGAACAATTAATTTAATAATATACTTCGTGAAATTCATAATTTATCAATTTTTCTACTATATTTTATCAAATTTTTACCAAAATTTACTAAAACTTTTTGTCAAACAACCTATTGTTAAATTGTCTGAAAATTACAAACTAATTTTGCAAAAACTCAAAACAAAATGCTAACAGCCATATACCTAATATTATAATTAATTTATAAATTAACTTCTCATTGCATGCCGTTTTATTCAAACATGCAAAAAATTAATTAAATTGAATTATCAATTCTTTAGTTATTAGAATTCAAGTCGTGATGACGTGTTAAGTTTGACTAATTCTGCTCTTGGTCGACAGAAACGGCCGCCTTGTCGTTTTCATTTTCTGTTGGCTTACATGAGACTATCTCCCTAAAAATAATTTCAATAACAGTCACTTGAGTTCAAGAAAAACTTCAAATTGGTTATTAAAGTATTCTTGTGGCTCGTTTAATCAATAAAATTTAATTAAAATTTCATATTATGTCACTCCATTAACTTGAGTAACGCCATATCCGATATTTTAGCTTTACCACGATATTTTTGTTTTTTTATTAACGATTAAAATAGAATCAAAGATAAAGGGATATTCGATGATTCTTAGGCGTATTCGAGGTTTAACTAGCCAATGTGCATGATAAGTTATGTTATCTAACTTGAACTACTAAATATGTCACAAAAAATACTTTAATAACCAATTTGAAATTTCACTTGGACTTTACTAACCATCTATGAAATTAACTCTATTGACAGTTGACACATGCTCGCTCATTGGAAGGACCTTTTGAATTGGTACTGTTTTTGGAACTGATCATACGTAATCCCTATACAGTATAATCTGTATTTGTTGCAATAATCAAATGTAAGCTGCGAAAACCGAATCTCCATTAAATTATTTCCTTTCAGTTTTCCTCTTAAATTCTTGAGTTTTCTATGTTCTCTGGTTGTTTATGTCCAAACTGTGTACCCAGAAATAGAATAGTTTGTTAGGAGTTTTACTTGGTCATATTTGAATTTTTTGATTTCTCCTCTTCTTTTAAGAATCTTTAGGGTCAAGGGTTTTCAGTGGGAAAGAAGCAGAATATTTTGAATGATGGTTATTATATATGTTTGAAGACTAGTCATGAAATTGGTTGTATACGAGGGCTTTCCATGAAGAATCGTCATGTGGGTATCTCTGAAATTTGTAAAAATTGATCTTTATGTGCCTGGATTTAATTTTTAGTTTTTATGCTCATACGGGTTTCTTGGAAATTTCAGTTTTGATGTTTAGAACAGTCCTCGAATGTGTGTGATTGATTTTACAGAGAAACAGTTTTAACTGTTCAGATGTTAGGGGAAGAGAATAAAGATAGACCTGGTGGAGGGAGTTGGAAAAAGTACTCACGGTCGGTTTCGTGGAGTGACCGATCACTTGGAAAGACAAATTCTAGGGCACAATGGAACAGCAAGGCTCGGGCTTGTTTGCCTCCCCTTCAGCCTCTTTCGGTTAGTAGGCCTAGCGGGGAGGAATGGCCGAGGGCCGGCTCGGATGATATTGGAATATGGGCGAACCCCCCTAGTACTCCTGGTGCACGGCTTGGTTCAAATTCAGAACGACCTCCTAGAGAATTTGAATTCAAGAAAGATAAGCTTGCGTTCTTTGACAAGGAATGCTCGAGAATTTTGGATCGTGTTTATTTAGGAAGTGATGCTGTTGCAAAGAATCGTGAAATTTTAAGGCAGAATGGAATAACCCATGTGTTGAACTGTGTGGGGTTTGTTTGCCCTGAATATTTCAAGAATGAGCTCGTGTACAAGACACTTTGGCTGCAGGACAGCCCGTCCGAGGATATCACGAGCATTTTCTATGATGTTTTTGATTATTTTGAAGATGTTAGAGAACAAGGTGGGCGTGTCCTTGTTCACTGTTGCCAAGGGGTGTCTCGATCGACCTCTTTGGTTATTGCTTATCTTATGTGGAAAGAGGGACAAAGCTTCGAGGACGCGTTCCAGCATGTTAAAGCGGCAAGAGGAGTGACTAACCCGAATTTGGGATTTGCCTGTCAACTTCTGCAGTGCCAGAAGCGGGTACACGCCATGCCTGCAAGCCCATCTTCTGTGATTCGTATGTATCGAATGGCACCTCACTCTCCGTATGATCCCCTTCATCTTGTTCCGAAAATGTTGAGCGAGCCGGGTTCAGAAAGACTCGATTCTCGAGGAGCTTTCATTGTTCACGTTCCTTCAGCGATATTTGTCTGGATGGGGAAGCATTGCTTCAACGTGATGTCAGACAAAGCCAGATCAGCTGCCTCTCAAGTTATCCGTTATGAAAGGGCCCGAGGTCCAGTTATAACCATCAACGAAGGTGAAGAAACATCTGAATTCTGGGTTGCTCTTGGCGTGCAAAATCGGTTAGCAGATGGTTGTGGCATACAGATAATGGAGGACAGGATTAGCGCTTCGGTCCGTCCGGGGCAAAGGAAAGTTGATGAGTATGATCAAGATTTCAGAATTTTTCTTAAAGCACTATCCGGTGGGATCATTCCTCCTTTTCCATTATTAAGAAGTGGATCCGAGACATGTATACCTGCTAGAGAAAATGGTTGGAGCAGATTGAGAAGAGAGTTGAGCAGTGATATTGTGAAAGAATTTATCAGGTCTTCTAAATTGAACTGTAATTTGACTCAAGCAAGTGATAAACCGGATGTAACAAATACTCGTAAAGAAGTTCCATTGCCTTCAAGTCCTCAGTGCGATTCACCTGATTCGCTTGCTACATACGAAACTAACAGCCCTGTTGCAATAATGGAGAAAGTGAAATACTCGGTTCCTTTTGCTGATACTGATACTGTACGGTCACCGTCTCCTTCGCTCAATTCATTGGATTCTTTTAGTTCTTATCTTGTGAGTAAACCAAAATCCAGCTCAACATCGCCATTGCTCTCACCTTCAACCTCCGATTACTCAAGTTCATTTACCTTTTCACCCTCATCGTGTAACTGGTCAGACTTATCATATTTATCAGCTCAGCCTTCACCTTCTGGACTTGAGTCTAAAGATCCTGTCAAGGGCGGTTCCTCAGAGGAAAGTGCGTGTTTACCTCTTCAAGCATCTTCCCCTCAACCAAAAGAAGCATTTTCCGGTAGTCGTGCTTTGAGAGAGGCAAGTTTATCGTTTAGAAGGTCACCCTCCCTTGCAGAGCGCAGAGGAAGCAGTCCTCCTTTGATGATGTTACCTAAAGTGGACGAGGCATCTAATGCTACAACCAATTTGACAAATTTGTCTTTTGACGTAGAAGATGATATTATGCAGGATGCTGAATGCAACAACTTAAAACATGATAAATCTTTGGAGACAAATAGAGAAGAGCCAATGCATGATGCTCGCAGCTACGCTGCTGACAATAATCCATTTGAGTTTTGACAAATACAATGCTGATGTTTTATACGTCCGTTTATGGCATGATGTGCAGTGGAAGCAAACCGTCCATCAGTTGATTGGTAATGATAGCACATGTGAAGACAGTCGTGCCTATTTGAGATGGTTGATCGTGATTTTCTCATGGAGAAGGGTTTGTGTGTGAACACTTTCATTCAGGTACGTGTTGCACCTCTATAGATAAAAGGCACCAACTCTTGAACACATTTTAGTTGTGCAGATATATATGCTCTCTTGTCGTGTCAATGTCTGTATACCTGTATTACTTACTACGCCCTATTCTTTTCCTTGTGCATTCTCAAACTACGTCAATGCGTGTCAAGTGTTATAAGGTAGGAGAAACTCTTCGTAAAGCTTTTATAACAATATGTTGGCCTTTGTTCGAACAAAGAAGTTCTCGTGCCCAACCTTAGCTTCGTGTCTCTTAAGAATTTGTATAGATGTATAGATGCCTTGCTGCCATATACGTGTTCACCCATATATGATGGTTTTGATATACATTCTTTCAACTGTGGAATTGCAGATAGTTAATGAAGATCCATTGCAGCTCCACAAGCATTTTGCCTTCTGATGGAGTTGCAAATATAGTTAGTTAAAGAAGGTGAGGAACCGGTTCAGCTCCTCACCCACTTTTTTTCTTGTTTAAGATAAACTTGACAATATTGTGTACTAGACATGTACTTTGGCATTATAGGGAAAGTTATAGGAATTATGAGAACAAAAGATTCTGCTAAATCTTGGTTCATCCAATATTATGTACATTCAGATTCAGTGTAGTTTTTTTAAGTACAATTATAGAGCACTATTTTACTAGCATTTAGTCTTGTCAATTTTACAAGTTATTTAATAATTCGATTTGGTTATCACATCATTCTAGCCTATCCTAGTAATCGTATTCATGAATACATATAAAGAAAAAGGAAAGAACAACAGTTACTAAACAATAAGCACAATTAACATGTTTAGCCCATAACCTTATCAGGCAAGGAAAATTGGTCGATAGATCGAAATTACAATGATAGAAGATCTACGAGAAAACAAAAGAAAATCGAACCTGGAAGTCGAACGTGTGAAAAAGCTTAAACTTTTCGCTTTCTCAAATCTCTTTTTTCAATCTTAAAATAGCCATCGTTTATATGACCATGATTTCTTGCCTGAACTATTTCCTTGAGATAGTTGCGCCTTCTTGGCATTCAACGTCGCACTAATTTTCGTCCCATGCATTTACTCCATTGTCTGCAAATAAAAATACCATTTTCATAATCTGAAAACATAACCAGAAATGTTAGGCACTGGAGAAGCAATAATAAGTACCAATAGTGGGAGGTTGTCTTTGTTTACCAAGGTATAACTTTCCATGATCTACAAACAGAAAATACAGTCAAGATGAAAGGAGCTAAATTCTTCAAACCAGACTTCCAACCATTTTCTAGAATTTGCGTTGAGATTAATAAACACCTGGGGTTGGACCAAGTATTTGTGTATCATTACTGCTAGGTAACATGGTCATTGCCTACAGGACCTTCGTTGTCACAACTAGAGGATGCATTTCTCTGACCTGTTACCTCCCTTGACAATACGGACGTCAACAAGAGAAGATAAATCGAACTGCAGAGCACGGATGGTAATAACATCCAGAAATGGAGATTTAACTTTCAATATTAGTGAAGGAAAAGAAAAGACTTCATAGAATGAATAAAATGTGCAGAACTCACCTCCAGTGATCCATCTTCGTTGTATAGGGAGTTATCAGGTTGAGTGACATATTCATCCTCATCTAACTTCTTAGAAACAACAGGATAATCTGGGACTGGCATCAACATAATTTGACGGGATTCAGTATTGACCCAGGATACTTTTCCAACCTATGTCCAAAGATAGGTTGAATAGGTTATTGATTTATTGCAGCTGTAAGCTATAACTTATTCTTCAAATCCTATTAGAGTTGAGCTATACCCGATAAGGTGAAAGCTCAGGGGTCCAGGAGGATGACAACTCCAGAATAGGATATGCAATCAAGTCTCCTTCCTGCCAAAAATGATTAGAAGATAAATGATACGAATGGGAGAGGCTAGTTTTCCCTGTTTCATCAGAAGCAAGACGCGTTGGTCCGAAGGTCCGAAACTTGATGTTTGGCTAAGCTTGAAAAGAGTTAGAAGTTACTCTTAAGCTTCTTTTCCACTAAAGCATACTTCAAAAGTTACTTTTTCAATGACAAAACTTACTTTTCTAGAGTAAGTTACTCTCTAGAAAACTAACTTTTAAGCTCAGCCAATCATGCTCTTTGAACATAGGGAGTCACACATGCTCTTTGCATAACCTGTAGGGAGTCACGAGGAGTGTATACTGCTACAAGATCTTGACATAACCATCTTTAATTATAAAAGGAAACCCAAAACTTCCTTCCTTGCTAGAAAATCACGAATCTTTGAAAAGAGAGAACAAAAAAAATAATCTACCTTAGGCACATCAGCATGGAGTAAAAGCTTATCAAAGTTTATTCCTTCATCTGAGAGTTTTTCCTTTCCATTACTCGATATTTCAGAAAAATCTTTGCTAGGATCTTTATGGTCATTTCTTGGAGTGAATGGGTGTTTCTCCCTCCCCGATTTTTGGCCCCTTTTCTTGCTGGTAATTCCATTCCGCTGGAGAGTGTCCTGATGAAAAAACTCAATACTCATCTAGAGGAATTGTGGCACCAATATGGATGAGAAATATCAACTGAAAAGTATTGAAGACAATGGATATAAGACTCAAAAAAGAGTACCATGATCCTCTCCACCATACCATGTCTAAATATGTTCTGTATTTACTTGAAGTGAAGTTTTTAAGCTTAGCCAAACATGCTTGTTAGTATTGAGTTGTTTTCCTTCAGAACTATACTAGAGATAGAAAAAGAGACCGTACAAGTAAATATGCATTTTGCTTTTATATAAGCCATTGACAGTATATATACAGGTTACAAATGTTACTGCTGACAGCAACATAGGCAAAGAACTTGATGGCATGTTGGATATTTATTGATAGCAACATAGGCAAAGAACTTGATGGCTTGTTGGATATTTATTAAGACCAGTCTGTTTGCAATGAAAAGAAGCGAAGGGTAGAAAAAGGGAAGGGCTTCACCGCAATAAATTATAACATGAATGTTCATTTTTACTTTGCAAAAATTTGGATAGTAGTCACCCTAGATAATTATGTGATGTAGGACAATCCTTTTCCAAATAGGAATGGTTTCATCTCTTTTTCTTCATCTTTGTCGAGAATGACGGATACTTTATGCTTACTAAATAAACCCCAAAGCTCAATTATTCAAGAAAAAAAGCGTGAGACAATTATTGGATCATTTTGATATGTACCCATTATCTCAAAACCTTTATCACATCCCTAATCTTAACAGGCTGTGATTTTTAAATACTGTGTCTAGGACAACTTTGTGACTACTACCCCAAAAATAGGTTAGTGCAAGATTATTCATCATACTGACGTGTCCTCTTAATCAAAACTTTCTTCAAAAATATGAACTTCCCTGACCTCCCCCTCCTAGATGCTGTCATATTACTTGAGAAATGATAATGCTCTAAATTCAATGTTGCTACATATAAACTCCTAAAGATAAGAGATGTAAAAGGATGCAGCCATAATGAATACAGACCAACATCATAATGCATACATTGAAGCATACCACAGGTACTTGATTTTGTTCCACAGCATGCTCTGCATCAACCCAAAAATATTTCAAATTTCAGAAGTCTGAGGTAATATGGCACACTATAGTCATGCAATTATTAGAGACCAATAGGTAGATCATCATTTTCCAATTGCCAAAGGAAGGGAAAAAAAAATAGACATTGAAGATACGTATGTTGTAAATTGTTTCAATGACGATGACTATATTTAGAAAAGGCCCCAGAATCTAAACTAGATGTCTGCAGTCAACATTGGGGACTGAATAAGACCAAACACGAAACTCAAGCTAGATCTGTTCAAATTCAGATCAACTGGCTAACTTTGGGTAGATTATACCTCTATAAATCAGCTAAATTGGAGAATCAAAATCACTTTAAACAAGATTCTCGACCATAGTAGATACACAGAACACCCACAAATGGCGGGAGAGGGGAGAGAGTCCGGACCTTTCTCCAGATGTTCAAATCGAATGTGCCCTGGCCTTACTACAATGGGAACAACTTCAGCCTCCTCACCAAGTTCATGAACTTCGCCATTTTGAATTGGCTCTTCATGTACTTCCACATTTTGATGCTGATCTTTTTGAAAATCAATTGTTTGAGTTTGTTGCTGATATTTTTCGGATGCTTTAGACGTGTTACTTCCAGGCAATTGCTTCCAGTGCAGCTGCATATTTAATAATTCATGTTAAATTAATTATCCACCAAATTGATGAAAGAAATGTCCTTCGGAAAACTCTCCAGTCCCTTTGGCTGCCCATCCACCTCGTTTCTTTCAGTATTAGCTCGGTCCTTTCTCCAACTTCGCTATAAATTTGAGTTAGTCAGTTCTGTGCCAATATAAGTTGTACAAGGAGTAAAAAAAAAAGGAAGTTATTGGTGAATGTGATCATTCACCTGTCCCTTTGATAGACAATCCACCTCATTTAATTTAGCTTTACCTGTGTCTTTTTTCTTGTTTTGCTGCAAATTTTAGGTAGTCAGTTTCCAATACAAATTAGATCAGTAGCACTGAGAGATTCTTTATTTTCACAATTTGATAACTTACAGGCCCCTCCAATACACAAGCTTCATTTTTCTTTCGAATTTTCACCATTTCTTTTTTCAACTTCCTACTAGCATACTTTCGTCGAGTATTTCTACTAATCTGCAAATATATAGGGAACATCTATCAGATCATAATTTTGACCGTCATAAAAGATAGCTAAAAAAGCCAATATAGCCACAGCAGAATACGTTCCACCAATTGATAATGCTAAACAGCTTATTATCATACCACTGTAAGCCTACCTTCAGAAACCTGAATTTCTATATATAATTTAATTTTTTAAGAGCATCTCGAATTTCCAAGCTGATAAAAAAGGCCATTAGAATAGAGTAGAAGTACGTGCAGAACAAAGTGTTACAAAATTTTATATTCTTAAATAATACAAACTCCCAAACTGATGCAGTTTTCATATGAATTTTAACTTATGCAAACTCTTCGCAATCCACAAACTAAAACAGATCAAATATCGTAATAGAAAAGGCTGCCCTCTTCTGGTACTCAACTTGCTAGGGAACAGAAGTAACAAAAAATATGTAAAAACAGTCTACAAGATGCAGTACCAACACATGTTACACAAAATTGTGTATTAATGGGAAGAAACTGGTAAAACTTAAACCTTTTTAGGTTCCTCCAGTGCAAGGGTCCTTCCCTCAATCTCTTGTCCATTCTCTGGAGGCTTCTCACTTCTACAGACATCAGAAGCATAAGAAAGTTCAAGAACTCTACTTCAAGAACCTACTGACAGAGACAACCCGTACCAAAATATGTGCACAGATTTAGATGTGTGAACTAATTTTGCATAACAATTAGATGACTAAAACAAAAACTACCTAATTTCACAGGTAAGATTTCATGGAGTCCTTTCTCTAAAACTGCAGTTCTGAGGATATTACAAGTAAAAAAGGGGGACCCAAAGGTGTATCAAAGACAACCTTGGAGAAGGAAAGGAAATAGGGAATTATTAGAAGGCACTTCTGAAACATCTTCTATCAAAAAGAGAATCTAATACTCTATTCATCTAAAAAAAAAAAGTGACATCCCCTCCTTGCTATCTCCCGAAATAATGTCCCAATATATACCTTAGTGTGCGTAAGTACATATGAATGTATTTAGGACTATATGAATGAACATCTAATATTGCTATTGTCAAAATTATTTGTTGGACGGGGAAGAGGCACCCCTTAAAGGACCAAGTTCAGCCATCAAGCTTAATTCTCCGGTTGTGCTTGTGGCAAGAGGAAAGAGTTCAATCTCAAATCAACCCCAGTTTTAGGTTCTTTCGTGGATAATAATAGTCATCATAAACAATAAAGCTTCAATAACCATTATGAAATTTTCCTTGATACTTAGCATCTCCAGAGGCTCTTTATTAGTCCCATCATCTTTATTTTAGAGAGTCAATCCTCATTTTGAGGGTTCAACAAACTTACTCTCTAAGCTTAAAAATTAAAATAAGAGTGTATTTAACTCTCCAAAGGTGGAGAACCAAACCCACTCTCTGTATAATATTTTCTGTGGTTTCATTTATTATGTCACAACTTCTCATGTACCTCTTTGATTTATAAAAGAACAGTTTTCTTCGAGTTACCACAGCCTCTATGAATCACACCTAAAGGCATACCCCCCAGACTATTTAGCATTCCTGCCTACTGCTACAAATTGGGCGCAGAAATAGAGGGAAATGGAAAATAATATACAAGGAAGCTAGCTAAAAAAGGTGAAAAGGTTGAAACATAATTGTTATGGGATTTTTAAAAATGCAAAAACAAGAATTTGCTTTTTGAAAGGTACAAAAACAAAGAATAAATATACACAGTGTTGTTGGACTGGTATAAAATGTCTCAATTTTTATTTTCTTAAAGTTCTTCTAGATGCTCTTTATATTGGAAAATATCCTCTTAAAATAAAGAGCATTGTGGGATATGCCCTATTGCCATCCAAACTCGTCACAAGTTTAAGGAGTTAGGAAACAGTCAAAAGGTGCTCGTTTTTCCGTGCCAAAATGATTTGTTATTAGAATTTTTTAGTATTTTAAACAGAGTAAAAGCAATTATAATTAAACAATGAAGTGTGAAACAACATTCCAGAAAAAGAAGTACGAATAAACCTACCTCATCATTTCTTCATTATTTTCAACATTTTCTGTATCCTTAAAATCAGACTTATTTTCCTTTTTGGAAAGGCTCTTCTTTTCCATTCTGACTCCATCCTGGTGAGATCTAGTCTTCTCTGTATGAACATCATATGCAACGTCATCGTGAGTCTCAGAACATTGTTTCTTCTTCTTCCTGTAATTCACAAACAAAAAGGTGTCTTATAATCCACGAGACCATTAAAAGAAGTAGGTGCAAGCATAATTAAACCATGGAGGTATCAATAATAAGATTTGTGTAACATAGATTGTGAAGTGACACATACTTTGAGTCCAGACATTCCTCTGCTGTTTTCCTTTTTATATTCTTGGTAACATCATTTCCACCTGATACACCTTCCAAATCTTTCACAGGTACTTCATCATCCTTTTCAGGTTCATCACTCTTGTAACCTTCTTTTTCTTTCTCGTACTCCTCATTTGCTAAAAGCAAGACACCACTATTTTCAGGTTACTTCTCCAGAGTTTTCGATTTATCTACTATAGTAGCAATATTGTTTCCCTCTATAGCCAAAGTGTGTCCTCTCTTCTTCACTCTGATACCACGTGTGAGGCAGAGTACATATAAATTACACATTTTCCATAAACTCACTAAGGAAAAAGATAATTCCCCATCTTTTATTTGTTTTGATAATCGATTATATATATTATTAAATGGACTAACCTGATTATATCTTTATCCTTTAGGATGCAGGTAGACTCAAATGGTGGCAACACAAAGCCATCAATCTACAAGAAAAGAAGTGAAAAACTAAATAAATACTCCTACCAAATTACAAAAATTTAAAATTATTCACCACAATGAAAGAATCAGCCAAAATCCAAAGACCAAAACACCTTGTTTTGGTTGATCAGTGATCAACCATAGTCAATCAGACACATTGAAAAAAGAATTTATACAGTAATTATAATTACCATATACAACCCCATCAAATCTTCTTTTAAAGCTGTACCAGAAATAAGAGCAACCAGAACCAATCAAACAAAAACACATATAATTACGCATAAGTAACCTGGTATTTCAGTCACTGAATAGAGACCACAACATATGAATCATTAAGACGCATTATTCTGTTATCGAAATAAATCACTCATAAGCATATATGGGTTCTGGTATATTTAATCAAAAAGAGAGCAGCAAAAATCAACCAAAAAACCCCATATAATACGACAAAACTTTTCAGAAACATCGCAATCAGTTGATAAAACCCAATACATACCAATTGCCCCCAAAAAATGTGAAATGAACAACGGACTTTCAGTTGGTAAACAGAACCCAAATCATATAAATTGCTCCCGCAAATCATTTTCCATTATTTGTATAAATCTCAAGTACACATACGCATATGGGTTATGATTATACATATGTGTTCGCATAAAAGAACAGGGGACGAGGACGGGATTACAGAGAGGAGGAGCCCATGGGGGCACGAATGTTGGATCTGAAAAGCGTGAAGGAGATGAGAAATGACTTCAGAAATGGTCTTCCGCTGATTGACATTCAGTAAAACCCAGCTTCGATTCAGTCCCTCCGATTTCTGGGTTACGCTTAAAACATCATCATCTTTGAATACCAGTCGAACCCTCCTAACGGTCCCCATCGCATGCAAAAATTCAATCAGTTCACTGTGTACGCGTGTTGAGCGAGGGATTTGTGAAGTTTTCGTCGGGGGGCATCGGCTTCTTAGAGGCTTAAACCCTCTACGGCCACTGGTTATGCGCTTTTTAGTAAGGGCTATTATTTGTGTTTCTGTTTTGATTTTGAATTCATTTTGACCGTGTTCATTTTGAGATGATTGAAAATGTATTATTTTTGACATTTTGAAAAATTGTTATGAATATACTCAAAACACATTTTGAAAATTTTAACTGAAAATACCCAATTTTTTGCCGTTTTGAGTTCTCTTTATAAATTTTAACTTGTTTTCAAAAACGAATTTTCGAAAATGGGAAATAGAACGCTTTTTCACTGTTTTGAAAAATTGAAAATAGAAAATGACTTGAAAATGGTAAAAAGAACGTGCCATAAGACATTTGATTTTCAAGCCATTTGTTTTCAGTTTTTCCATTCACGGAAAACACGTATAGTTACTTATTTCCTTCATAAACAAATTTTCAAATACACGTTTAATATTTACAAAGAAAACATTTAGTAAGGGCTATTATTTGTGTTATTTGTGTTTCTGTTTTGATTTTGAATTCATTTTGAATGTCGTCATTTTGAGATGGTTGAAAATGTATTATTTTTGACATTTTGAAAAATTGTTATGAAAATATTCAAAACACATTTTGAAAATTTTAACTGAAAATACCCAATTTTTTGCCGTTTTGAGCTCTTTATAAATTTTAACTTGTTTTCAAAAACGAATTTTCGAAAATGGGAAAGAGAAAAAATACTCAAAACGACAAATTTATCATTTGGAGTTTTCTTTGTAAATTTTTAACTTTTTTTCAAAAACGTGTTTTCGAAAATGAAAAAGAGAACGTGTTTTCACTGTTTTGAAAAATTGAAAATAGAAAACGACTTGAAAATGATAAAGAGAACGTGCCATAAGACATTTGATTTTCAAGCCATTTGTTTTCAGTTTTTCCATTCACGGAAAACACGTATAGTTACTTATTTCCTTCATAAACAAATTTTCAAATACACGTTTAATATTTACAAAGAAAACGAAAAATATCAAAAAAGTTGTTTTCTTTGTCACCTTTATATAGTCTTTTTTTTTTAAATTAAGAATGTTTTGTTTTGTTCGTTTATTAATATATCCTTATTTTTTCGATACTTCCAATAATAATTTACTACTAGTTATTGATAATTAAATGAGGGAAAACTAGGAAAGTTTTTTACTTTTTAATAAAAAGATTATTGTATAAATAAGATTTTTTAATTCGTGTGAAAAATAAAACAAGTCTATATAAATGGGACGGAGGGAATATAAGTTACTTGACTCCTATCTAAGAATCATATTTTTTGATCTTTTTTTATATTCATTTTTAAATACACTTTCAATATAATAATGTTATTTATTATTCGTGATAATAGAATTTCGATGATATGACAGTCACATATCCCTCACATTTCTCAATTTCTCATCCCCATCCCCCTCTCCCTCCCACTCCACATCACTGATATTCTATCACCATAATGATAATTAGCATTATCAAAAAAAATCTTTATTTTTTAACCATACATTCTAATAAAAATCACTATTGTATTGAATTTTACAAATTCAATGGAAGTTTTTCATACCTGAGCTATTTCATCCGCTTGAGTACTAGCCTAACAATAAGTAAGGACGTTAGCGATTTACTAATAACATAAAAGGAATGATTCATAGTGCACCTTGATGTTAATAGATATCGACCATCTTTCTCAATTTTGACATTACCTAAGAAAGAAATTAGGTAAAGACGAATAAAATAAACAAGAAAAAGCATACCCAAATTAGGCCTAAAAGTACTTCAACCTAAAACGAAGTCTACCAGTTCCAATGAAAGAAAACGGGCTCCTAGCTTTGATTACTCGTCTGCCTCCTTGGTTTCTAGCGGTTCACTTTGTTAGCTTTGATACCCTATTTCTAGGATCCCCCGAACTAAAGATCATTAAAAGTATCATACAAGGAGGGAGGGATCGAGATTTCTCGGGTCGAAGACGAAAATTGGAAAGTTCATCATTCGGTGGCTTTCATGAACTAGAAATTATTGATCATCAGAACATATTCCACTTACAGATTCCATGAAAAGGTGCTTACCGAGAACCTTGTAATTTTACATTTTCCTTAGACGAAAGAGTGATATTTTAGGATTGGTCATTGTGAGTTATCGGCTCCCAACTTACTTTGACTTCACATACCTCTCACTAGGAAAAAAAGTAGGGAAAAAAAAACTCTTATATAAAGTTACATTTCTATATTACTTATCTTATATCTTTATTTTATTGAATTATTTATTTACGCACTACAATATAATACTATTTTGAAACACAACTTATATGATCCAAAATACACAGAAACAAATTTATATTTTTCATGTCACTAAAAATATTCTTTAAAAATATGAAATACCTCGATTAGACAAAAATTAACAGAAAAAAAAATTATAATATTTCCAATACTCATAGATGGAAAAAAAAAAGAAATTTTAAATGTTCAATAAGTAAGTCAAAACCCGTAAAAGTTATTAAATTAAACAAATAATTAATACCTAAAACTTTAGTTACCAATTAATTTTTTATAAAATTTTTCTTTTTTTCATAAAATGAATTATAGAGGAAACGATGAAAAATAATGAAAAAGTCTTATAATGATTCTTATTTATATATTGATTTTTTTCATAGAAAAAGAAGAAAGTGGTGGGAAAGAAATTAAAATATAATAATTATTATGTTGAAAAAAGAGAAATATATCAATTTTTTGTATCATGGATATTATTGACGCAAAAAAATGAGGCCCAAATTAAATGGCCAAAAGATGGAAATCCAGTTAAGGAATTCGAAGGATAGGCCCAAACGAGAAACTCCNATTCTTATTTATATATTGATTTTTTTCATAGAAAAAGAAGAAAGTGGTGGGAAAGAAATTAAAATATAATAATTATTATGTTGAAAAAAGAGAAATATATCAATTTTTTGTATCATGGATATTATTGACGCAAAAAAATGAGGCCCAAATTAAATGGCCAAAAGATGGAAATCCAGTTAAGGAATTCGAAGGATAGGCCCAAACGAGAAACTCCGAAGACAGTACCCAAGACGGAATTATATAGCGGGGGCCCATCACCGCCCAAGCCGGTAAGACGCTAAAGTCTGAACGAGCGACATCGCTCAAGAATGCAAGACGCCCAAGATCCAAGCAAGTATAGCGCCTTTATTATTATTATTATTATTTAAAGCGACGGTTACTGAAACAGTTCATTCCACAATCCAAGGACCTCAATCA
>CAIGRP010133339.1:0-24922 GCA_903798385.1 Fraxinus cuspidata
GAGACAGCGGTACAGAACACTACAATCACAGGTGCTGAACTGAAGCAATGGAATTCTCCAATTCCTTACATCATGTGCGGTCTGGCTCTAATGTTGGGACTCACAGGATTAGCGCTGACCATTCTTTCTTGTTCATGTAGAAAATCATCCTCGGAATCATCGAATGAGAGAAACCCCACAAAGCCATTGCACTCATTACAGCCTGAAATGGAGACAAGGGTCAGTGTGGTCATAATGGCTGGAGAAACCAACCCCACATTCCTAGCAAAGCCTGTCCCCTCCATCTCTTTATCGAAATCTCCTTCGAGTTAATTAAGGATGCATTGGATTCTCGTAGTTTTTGGAGGTTCGAGCTACTTTTTCTAGTTAAGTAAGAATTCTCGTAATTTCGAAAAGTTTCAGACTTTCAGTTTCAAGTCAAAGGAGAACCTGGAGTGAAGTGGAGAGCCTGTCCTCGTGCTTTCCACCCTTACTCCCAAGGCTATACACCATTTGGCATTTTTTTTTAGGTAAAAAAATAAAAATAAAATGAAATCCTTACTCATTTGGTGACTTTTTTCAGTCATATATATGATCTAGTAGGTTTTACATTATTTGTTTAAATTAAATTTGTCATTTTTGAATGAAGAAATTTGTAAAATGGATGAGCAAAATGAGAGGTTTTGTGATCACACATCTCTTATATTGAATTTTAATGCTAATCATAAGATTCCGCGAGTATATAATTGATTTAGTGTCAACAATATTTTATATTATATTACGAGTATTTTAATAAAACTCAGTCTTTACGCAGTATTTTACTTCTAAAGAGATCGTTCATGACAAAGTAAGAAACTCATAAGATGAGATCTTTTGCGAACAATACAAGACTACCTTTTTTTTAAAAGAATCAATTCATTTAAAAATTGACGTATACGATGATCTGTTTCTTAGCTAGGTGATTATCGAAGTCAATCTATTATTAGAAGTAGGTCTCATCCAGATGGGGAGATTAAGGAGAAATTCAATGTAGATCTAATTTTTGATTCACTAGTATGAAAGATCGAAGCAATTTGAGAAGACCATCGCGACTTTGTACATCCCTTTTTGGTATATGAAAAATTGTTTCTTAAGCACATTTAAGGTCCGGATTGGGAATGCTAAATCATGTGATGTCGTTTTTAATTCATGTTTTTGTATACTTCGAATATGCGTGCATGGCTAATCTTTCTATGAGTAGGATGATTATTTAAACTTATCTTTAACTTAAATTCTTTTATTTTTTGTATTATTTGACCAATTTTAAAATTGATTTATGAATCGTATTAGACTGAAAAGTAAAATATGTATTTTAACTCGTATGGCAAATTACATAAATTTCGATATATTCCACTACAATCAGTTTGATCGCAAAGTAGTATGTGGTTATGTTAAATGCTTTATTTTGTGTATTCTCAAAGAAATATCAAAAATCCATACTTGATAATAAATTCAACTCTACTCGAGAAAGACTGTTAATATTGACTGTCAACACGAGAAAAAGCTTGCTTTTCTGAATTCAAATTTGCTCCAAATTTTCATAGATATAAACCACCAAATCAAACTTCTCATTATTTTACTTTCTTTCATATAGTTAGAAATAATTAATCTCAAAAAATCATCAAACGAATCGTCACTCTTCACCTCGAAATTTACATAGTATCATTACGTACACGCTTCGCTAAGGGAAGGCAACAAAGTTCAGTTTATGAGACCCCACTAGAATTGGAGCAATTGCAACACAACCTTGCTTTACAAATGTAAATGGATGATTGCCGGAGTGAAATCAATCGCCCAACTTCGGCTCTGTCCATGGGTGTAAATTGGAAATGGAGCATTGACGAGACGGGATAGAGGATAGGGCAACGGATTTCACTTCGACGATCATATTAGTGAAAGCTCGTGAACTTAATTCAAGAACACAAGTCATTACCTACATAAATGGCCTTGCAGTTTGAGCCCATAGGAAAAAATTATTTCTAGGATACATCCCTCTGAAAGTGATTGCTAAAACATAGAAAAATTTACACACACACAATTCTCATGCTATATAGTTCAACAAAGTACTATTCAGACCAAAAAAGATAGAGAACTCGTCAAGCTGGGCAAGGGGTGGTTCATATTGGAAACAAGAAAACCATTAATACTATACTAGCTCGGGAGATGAAGATAACAAAGTGGCTAGGAAAACTCGAGATTCTACGAGAAATTATACCCCTAGAACTGTGTTGTGTAGGGATGAAATCCAGAGATCTACATAAGAGCACCAAAAGCGAAAGGAAGATGTTTGCGACCTTACATTTGCTGGGGTGTGAAAGCCACCGGTAAGTTTACTTTTACTTCTTGAATCCAATAAAGAGTAGTTGCTTCTTCCTGGAAACTAACTTCCCAAGTGGGTGGTTTGGTAAACTGCCTTCATCATTTCGTGTGTGGTAACAATTACATATCCTTTTATGTCTTTGTCAAAGAAAAGTAAAAAGAGTCCAAATATTCCATTAAATGACTTGGTCGTCTTGACCCAAAATTACATGGACTAAGCTATTGAAAGGTCTCCATATTCATCTGAACACCTGACTCTACTTCCAAAAAACTTTCAACCAACACTAAGGATTTTCCCTTTTGATCACAGACGAAAATACAAATGAAACTAATCACAATCTTAAGGAAAAACAGAAATCACACAGATGCTAACCAACAACTCAATCCCGACTAAAACAGGTGTATATTGGCATAACATTAGAATGAATAAAATTTCAGCTTTATTTTCTTGCTTCATACTACCAAATATGTTGCGCAATCCACCTAACCAAACAATCCATTAAGGTATAATCACTTAAATTCCATTTGGTGATTGCATAAGAGAAATTTATTACAACAATATATCAATACACATTCAATCTTGAAATCGAGATACAAGATTACTGAGTAGCCATTTCAACATACAAAACCAAAAGGTTCGGCGTCATATCATCCCAAAAGGTAAAATATGCATTATAAATCCATATTCTACAAATTCCTACACATTTTCAAAGCACAAATTATCTGTCGTAGCTCACCGTAAATCATCAACCAAGTGACGAGCAACTCCATCACCACCCCTATCCCTTCGTCTCTTCTCATAATCTGCATCGTCTGTAGGCAATTCATACCTACAAACAGGGCATGTATTCCTTATCTCAAGCCATGGCAAAATACAGTCCCCGTGATAAAGATGGAAGCAAGGCATTCTAGTCATCTTTTCTCCAGCTGCAACATCCTCCTTACAAACTGGACAAACAACAGAATCATTGTTCTGCCGCACTTCGTCAACTGTCAACACCATTGTAGGCAAATTCTCCACCACGGATTTCGATGCAGGCAGACCAACCTTTACAGCATTCTCATTCTCCACCAATTGTTCCATCGTCAAAGTATAATCATCTGGAAGATCAAAACGAGCAAATTCACTCTCATTGTTATATTCTTCTTGGTTCTCAAAACCAAAATCCGTATCCAAATTATTCACTGTCATGAGCACTTCCCACTCGACATTTCTCTCTTCTTCTTCTTCTTCGTCGTCTTCTTCTTCTTCTAATTCGCCTTCTACTGCATCTAAGAATGAATTCTCGCCTTCCGGGGATGGAACATTTGAAGAAACCAAGACTCCCCCAATTCGATCAATCACGGAGTCAAAATTCACTCTCTCGTCAAATTGGTTTCCCTCATTCACCTCCTCCCACTCAAACTCTTCTCTTTCGTTTTCTGTAATACGATAATCATTCACCCCAAAGCTCTCAAAATTGTCTTCATCATTAACAATAAACCCAGAATTTACCTCAAATTCACCGAAATCAGACTCAGAATTCAAGCCCTCAACCCGAACCCCAAGCTCCACCGGGACCGTATCCGATCCAAGTCCCGGACCGAACCCAAATTCCATCCCCGTATCCTCCGACGGACCTGAATCGAACTCCCGAATTGGGTCATCGAGAATATGGGCTTCGCGAGACTCGAACAGATCGGCTACAAAATTCATCGGCTCGTTGTATCCTTCTCGACATAAACAGCAATTTCGGTCAGGTAAGGAATCCGCATACTCGCAACCCCAGCTATCGGGTTCTGCATTAAAATCGAAACCAAAATTGGAACTGGTGTTGTATTCATCAAAGAAACAGGAATTCAAATTACTGGGTGGCTCCAATGAATCTAAATCGAGCAAAAATGAGCTGTGTCGATTCAATTCGTCTTCTTCGTGCTCCGGTTCTTGATATGCCCTAGTAGTGGTGCTGGAATTGGGTCTCAAGGAGGTTTGTTGAGTCTGCGGCAGCGGTTCGCGGCGGTGGGAACTGTTGACATCGGAGAACTCCTCCATTAGAGCAATTGAACTTTGATTTTATGTGACGTGAAATTTCTCCGCAGCAAAGGGGAGTTACATAATTTATGTACACAACGGTGGTCTCATTTCATATGTGAGAGTTATGTGTACAACAAGAACAATCATTTATTTATTACTATTTTCAATTTCATTGCTTGTAATACTTGAATAAAACAGGTGGCGGAATAAGTATTATTTTATTTTTACAAAATAAAGTCGGCCCAATCACTGACCCGAATAGATGAATGGCAGTCTGGCAGATGTTAAAATATTATTTTGGGATCAAACCTGAGTAAATCACTAATTAATATATAAATAAATAAAGGTTTAATAGCACAAAACGTCCATACGTTTCAATTTTTTACATTTTCACCCATATTTCAACGTTTCATTGTTGAAAACGTTATTTTCATCTATTTTTAATGTAAAATGACCAATATACCTTCTATATAAATAAAATTAAAAAGAAAAATAAAGAATAAATTACAATCTTACTTCTAAATTTCCACATGTTGCCCTAAATTCTCGTAGTCGTTTTGGAATCTGTGAAAGATCTCCATTACATGTTAATAGACGCAAAGCATAAAAGATCACTTGGTCACAGTTCCTCCCCATCTTTCTCGAAAAAGTAAGATTACACTCCAACGCTGCCGCAAATACCTTTACCCCACCACAAAAATGGTGGTCGTGATCTGAGCTTTCAGATCCTCCTCCACTTTCACTAATTATTTTATTCGAAGGTCTTTATCCATGACGGTGTCATCGTTCGTCGTACCCTTGAAATTCGAATCCTTCACTCCCTTGATAGATACTAAGGGTTCGTTTGATAGCAAATGTGGAATTTGGGTGAAAAGAAAATGATTTACAATGAATTGAATTGCCTTGAGTTTGTTTTACTGAAAATTGTAATTAATTGTGTTTGATTGGTATAATTTTTCACTTGGAAAATGTTGAAAGTTTGGTGTCTGTTTGACTTTATTTTTCATGAAAATTATCCATTACAGTGATATTTTTTTTTTTTACTATTGGGTCTATAATTTGTTCCAACTGCCCAAAAAAATTACCATACCAAATACCATTTTTTTGGCTTTGTTTTGCATGAAAATTATCAATAAAAGTTAATGTCTAGAATGTTTTCCAATTGCAAAAAAAAAAAAGCCGAAAAATCAATTACCACAAAAACAAAAGAAAACATGAGGGGTGAGTAGGAAAAACGAATTTCGAGGAAAACTTTTGCTATCAAACAACCCAAAATGTGAAAAATAAAAAAAAATTTCCAACTTCCTAGGAAAATAGAGGGAATCAAACATAGCCTAAGGTAAAAAATGTTCAGTGGGTGTTCCTGGGATGCCAGGGCGTTAGAAAGGGTACATTCGTCAGTCGCCTCTCCGTCCTGCTTAGTGTCTTCCACATCGCCACTGGAGATCTTGTCCGTAAAGAGCTCTCCGTCTCTGGCCCACTGTCCAAACAACGCCTCTTAAACTGTGTACACGTTTGTGCTTATATGTAGAATAAATATTAACATTGCCTTTACATGCAAAATATGACTTTTGGGATACGTTGCAATGGGGAATTGGGACATTTCTTTGTTTATTTTTAGATCATGAGCTTGTCTAATAAATTATAATTAAAGTTAAGGTCTCTTTTTCCCTTTTAAATGGATATATAGATGCATGGTTTTCAGGTTTGAAATGATATCTATATATTTGAGATCTATTGGAATTAGAGATTCGAAAAGCATTTCAATTGCGGAGGGGTAAAATTTTGATGGTTTTGGCGGCGGCGGTGGAGGAGGTGAAGGAGAAGAGAGAAAGAGTTTCTTTTTTATTTTTAATATTTTCATAAATTTTGGAATCATTTGCATTTTTTAAAAAGTTTAGAAGTAAGATTGCAATTTATTTTTCATTTTTCTTTTGTTTTTCTTTTTTTATTTATATAAGAGAGTATATTGGTCATTTTACGTTAAAAATAAATGAGAATGACGTTTTTCGCAATGAAACATTGAAATAGGGGTGAAAATACAAAAAATTGAAACGAAAGGACGTTTTACACACTACATGTCAAACATAGGGATGTTTTGTGCGATTAAGCCAATAAATAAACCCCCTTGTGGATTAAAATCAATTTTTTATTAAATTTTGATAACAACTAATAAAATATATAAAAAGTTGTGAATAATATAAAATATGTTGTTAAATTAATTATTAACTTTGACTTAAATTAAAATTCATATGCCCAATGCCTACGGTAGAACTCGGGACGAGAAAAGAGAAGGTCAGTGATATCATCGGCAAAAGCAGAGTAAACAAAAATGATGAAGAAACAGATTATATACATGCCAAAACCGAGCTCTCGGGTTCAATGGCGCATCAATGCTTCTCCTCTCTCCGATCCTGAATCGAATTTGAGTTCATTGTACAACAAGAGTTAGTTTTTCCATTTTAAAATTCGACCACATGAAACCACAAAAATCGCACCCGGTTCATTAGGATCTGATTGAACGACACATTTTCGTAGTTTAGTAGCTGATTTTTATGCTGAAGTCACTCTATTTATTCTTAAGGACCTGTTTGGGTCGGATTAAAATCTGATTTTAATTTAGGTCAAAGTCAAACAATCAATATTAAACACATCTTTCCTGGGTCTCACATCTTTTTAACCACACATTTCAAAATTCTTTATCACAATCCACTAAAAAACTAATTTTAATCCCCACCAAACATCTTCTAAATCATCATACTGTAGGTGTAGATAATGAGTATGATATTATAAGAATTCATATAAGGTTTTTTGCATCTCGTGTCTCGTAGATTTTTCAAATCACTTTATAAGAGTGTGTTTGACCCATATTATTTTTGAAGAATGTCTTCTGAAATAGTTGATTAATGGAGAATGTGTGGTTGAAAAAGAAGGAAAAGTTATTGATGTGATGAAAAATTTATTTTATTGAAGAATGTGTGGTTGAAAATAAGTAGAAGAATGAAAATGAAAATTTTAATGTGTACCAAACAGGGGCTAAGTCTTGTTTACTGAATCATACTTTTAGGTTTGGGTTCTTTGAAGAAATTATACTACGTTTCCTCGTTTTGCTCGATTTTTATTGGGAAATATGATGCTTGATTTTTTCTTCTTGACATTTGATCAATTTTTTTTCATTCCAAATACAGTTAATTAATTACCGATTGCCTTTGAAAAATTGTGAATTTGAGACTTGAAAGAAATTATTTTTCAGTGGTTGTTGGGTGTGTGAACGTATAATTTATGACTTGATTACTTCAAATTGAAATTTAATATTTAATTTCAACTACGGTGAAAATTAAAAAACAGGATTGCAATTAGTGTGAAAGTTCATTAACCACCCAAAATAAAGGTCGGCGACCTCCCGTGTAAGTTGAGACAGAAAACGATATATTGTATAAACGAGATTATTAGCTTGTGGTTACATTCATTTGATGAGGTTTAACCATATTAACTTCATTTTCAAGTTTAATCAAGAGAATTCTTATAATTGCATGGGAATCGCTCTAAAATACAGGCCATAAAATAATGAATTGTCACATAACCGATGTTCTATTGCCATGATGATAAATAACATTAATTATTTATAAAATATGTAGTTAAAATTAATTGTTGACTTTACAAATGGTCCTGCACGTCGATATTTCCTTGCCATGATGAACCTATATCAAGAGGAAGGACTCAACAATGTATTGTGCAAGTTTTAGACTAAAATTTAAATTTTAATATCCATCAAACAGAGGCCAAATCTAGAGTCTTACCTTTTCAACATAAATAATAATTCTACAAGATGAAAAAGTCAACTAATTTCATTTTTACACGCATTAGCAATTGTCTTAAAAATAATTAGGATAGCTTCGCAGAAATGTTTCAAGTCATTGCCAAATCAAAAATCATGACCTCAGTATAAGAAATTTGCTTAAAGCCGAAAGAATTTTTTTTTTAATAAACATGGGTGTCCAGGCCAGCTTGCACGCACTTCAACTAATCTCATGAGGCCCTGAAGTTTACGGCTGTATACTCAACTCAGTTGCTCTGAGAGGACTCGAACTGGTAACCACTGAGGAGCAAATCACCAATTGAGCAACCCCTCAGGGTTTAAAGCTAGAAGAAATTGCCACCAACATTATAGTAATTTTCTAGGAAAATTACTGAAAGCAACGTTCCACATAATTTATTGAGTAAATATGAAAGTTACAATAATACAAAATAAACTTCCAAGAAACATGGCGTGGTTTAACCTAATCAAGCATTTTTTTCCTTTTAAACGAGTTTAAAATCAATTCGGTTAGCAGCCACGGAAACTGAAAAAAATAAAAAATAATGCAGGAACGTCATACTTCACTGAAGAACAAGAAAACAATTCTTTATCATTATCGAGTATGGTTATAAAGCAAAATCAGTTGCGTTACATGTATATCATCACTTACAGATTGATTTACACACACATCATTTGTTGAGATGTGATTGAATCAAAAATCTCTATCAATCCGTAAAACTTTCTATTACTCCTTATTTACAAGTAGCATTATTCTGGCAAAAATACAGATAAAAAGTTGAGGAGATAGAGAGCTTGAGAAATTTCGACTAGTGAAATTTGCCCACAAGTTGCCCCTCTAGAAAACCTGACTTGGTTACCTTTCGAGAGGATCTAATTTTTACTATTATATATCAAACAATTTCCCAACTCTGGTCATCAAGAAATTCCATTTCCGATGCTATTTCAGAACTTTATATGATCATTTAAAAAGAACATGTAAAATCCATGTAGGTATTTGGAACACATGACGAAGCTGAAGCAGCTAAAAGTATCAAGATTGCTCATCTAGTTTTGAAACATAAAAGCTGCAAAAGCTGGAATCAACACTGCAAGTGCCATGAGGACATACTTGAAGTCGAGCACATTTGCATCTATATTCCTTATTGTCTCAGGATCGGAGGTGGAATCTGCACGCTCCATATTTGTCTCACTCGTAGCCGTGTCTCCAAGCTTATTGCCAATCTAAAACAATAATAAGTTAATGTAAGTACGATGCGTAACCATCACAACAATTCATATTTTACAATTCTAATATAATTCACCCAAAAATAGTGTAAGATTAGGTGGATGCCTCGAACAAATCCACCACCATGTCTGAAAAGACCGAACTGGAAAGTTCAAATGTAAACTTTTGAGTTACCTATTTTCAAACATATTCAAGAATTTCTTTTTTTGGCACAAAACCTACTTTTGTAGAAAGAAAAGCTTTACTTATGTAGAAAGTACTTCAACTTATTTTTAGGATTAGCCAAACATGCTCTAAAATCTAAATATATGAAAAAAAAAAACCTCCAGAATTGCTTAACAAAAAGGATAAAACTCTCATTTGACAAGTAAAAGCATATTAATAAAAAAGACTTGTATGTTGATGTCATCACCAGGCTCCTCAACAATATTTAGAGAAAGCAACATGTAGAAACAAGATAAAGAACGGCATAATTACAAGGACGATACACCTATGGAATTAACATGTACCATTATCCGATAGAAATGCTCTTAAAAGCTTATCTATTTGCTTCGGGCAACTAAGGTCTTCAGCCAAAGCAGGTTTAGCTAAGCTTAAAAAGTTGTTTAAGCTTAGCATGGCAGTACAAGGGAATAAGTTAAAAATAATAAAATAAAAAAAAATTATTGCTTAAAATTAAAATAAGTTACTTATTTGACTGTAAGGGGAGTAACTTTATACGTTAAAAGTAAGAAAAAAGGTAACATATCTAAACATGTTTAGAAACAAAAAAGTTAAAAGTGACTTTTTTGTTAAGCTTAGCCAAACAAATCTTACTACAGTTGCTAAAATTCAACCTATCAGATGGTCACAATGCAGGTTTCTACATTCAAAATAATTAATTACACAGCCATTTCCTTGTAGGCATATGCCAATGTTTCAGCAGTGAATGAACATATAATGTATTTGACAAGGGAGACAAGTATGGGGAAAGATTACAACAGAAATCGGAGAATGAAATTAATTTACTAGGAAATGAGAAGAAAAATGAAATTACGGAATTTCTTGTTCCTGAACTTCTGTCTCTTCAAGTGGACAAGACATGGAGATGAAAACCAATTAAGATACTATGATTTAGTGTCAAAGTAAGAAACCTAACTTGTGCTAACTTCCATTTCAAAATTTGTATCCCATTAAATTAATGTTTTGACTGGTCATTTCAAAAACATACATATAAGTCTACAAAACGTAAAGCGTGGCTAGGCATGAAAGTGAAACTTGAAGCTTTATAAGTTTAAGCGAGATTTAGGCATAAAAAAGAGTTTTCTTATTTTAAATTTTTAATTATTTATAAAAGTATTTAATAATTAAAATAGTACATATTGAACATCTAAAATTATAAAATACTATATTTACTTAATAATTCTTACCATTAATCAATTATACAATTTTCAAGCTTTCAAAATGCAAAAATTAGAATTTTTTCATACTTTCAATTTTCAATCAGACAAGGCCTACTCAATAGATTTATAAAGACTTCATACATGCTTTTAAAGTTTGCAACAAATAACAAGCTCAAAATCATAATTACATAACGTAGATAGTATAATACCTTAAATCTTATTTAAATATTTAGATAAAGTCATTTTTAACTTTTGTTCGGATAAAATCTTTTAAAAATTTGAAATTAAAGTCAAATGATTTTTTTTAATTAAAAAAAAATTAATAAGCTAAAGTCAAATAAAAGGCTTTAAAAGAAAGGAAAAAATACTAATAAAGTGCGTCTAGGGAAGGCGAAAGAGAGGAAGGAAAAAATTCAACCATTTAGGAATTGAGAAAAAAAGTGTCCAGCTCCAAAGTGAGGCGTTTTGCCAGAGTTTCGAGCCTAGGTGGCGTTTATGCGAGCTTTTTTAAACACTTCATATAAGTATATATTTGGGAGTTTTAGTATCAAAAAGTTTTACAACTCACACAACAGAAATAATTCCATCCTCGTTTATCTATACCAGTTTTACTCCAATGAGAACTGACGAGAATAAACATTAAACACTTACTGAAGCACATTCCTCCTCATGACTGGTAGCTAAAGACTTGGTTGTTAGCTCATTACTTTCTTCAGCAGAAGTAGCATTTATAGAGTCATTCTCAGAAAGCATAGATTCTTTGGTATTTCCTTTGGAATTCACAGTTGTAGTAACTGTGGGATCCACGCACATTTCCGGCAAATGCTCTACTTCAAATTTTTTCTCCTTCACTAATGATAAAACCTGCAAAAATCATACTCTCAGGATCTAAAGATACTGTCAAAACATTCAGGGGATAGCATTATATATTCCAGAGTAATGTCCTGCAATTTGGAGTTTTGGATTACGACATCAATTAGTAAAGTATATTTCCTCCTACCCATAGAATGGGCCATTCGAAAGGTAGAGAGAGAGAGAGACAGAAGAAAATGAGAAAACGAGAACAAAAGAAGAGCACACAGTCAATTCAAATAAAAGCCTAGAGATACAGTGTTGAGTGGCTTATAGCAGGAAAAGTTGTGACAGGCGACAATCTCAACACTTCTTTCCAATCTAATAAAGAAACAAGGCTTTGTCAAGCATTTTTTAATATAAGACATTTCTCAAGGATAATAACAGAGGCTTCAGGGTTTAATTTGATGCATTTCTATCAGAATTTCATCTTCAACATCGATTGATGAGTGATCACAAAATTTCTAAATGGCTTTGTAGAAGATCTGTGGTCCAGGATAACTAACTCATAGTTTACTCAAAGGCGAAAAAAGTACGTCAATAATGAAAAGGGAGGGACAAAAAAGAGAGATATTAATAGATAATTGGCTACGAAAGATAAAGAAAAGAGGCTTGGTAAGTAGTTATCAAATTATGAGTGCACAATAAGAAAGATTGGGGGCCTGCAGAACCTGCTTATGAAGGCGTTCTCTTTCAAGAGCCAACTGCACAACTAAATCTGCTATATATTTGGTGTGAACGCCAATGTCCTTTGCAGTTTCCTTTTTTGCTTCCTCGGCCTGATGTAGAGATGCCTCCAACTCTTCTGTTCTACTCGTTAGAATATTTATTCTTTCGCTGAGATCAGCATTGGACTCTGACAACATGATACACTTTTCTTCAGCATTCTCAGTGTGTCTTTCAGCTTTTGAAACCTTTGATTTCAGATTTTCTATTAAATTTTCCATATCCTTAACCGTGCAATCTAACATGCTTTGCTTCTCCTGACTAGCTTCAGCAAATGCAACTGCATGCTCTCGCTTAATTTCAGAGTCCTTCAACTTCCTCTCAAGCTCTTCTACCCTCTCATCTGAACTAGTAATGCTACTCTTAAGGATACAAAGTTCTTTATTAAGCTCCACATTAGACTTTCTAAGCAATTTACACTCAGCTTCGGTACTCTCAGACATTTGTTCTGCATCATAAGCTTTTTCCTTCAATTGATTAATTGTACTTTCAGTTTCATAAATCTTAGAGGATAACTCTTCATTCTTGTCGGAAGAATCCTTCACCGTTTGCAAGTGAGACTCAAAATCTTTCAGTTTCTGTTCAAGTGTAGTCACCTTTTCCACAATTTCTCTCCTGGAGCTCTCAGAGTTTTGTAAAGCACACTCTTTATCTTTCAACTGGTCATTTAGATCTTGAAGTTTAGATCTCAAACCCCCTTCTCTCTGGATTGAAGCACTAAGATTAAACTGTAAAATCTGGACTCGTCCCAATAGTTCTTTTGAAATCCCTGAAAGGATTTCAGCAGTATTTTCTGCCTCAAACAGTCTTTCCGAGGTAACTTCAACTTCTTCTTCTATGCAGCAAACTTCTTGTTGCAGCTTAATATTCAAATCTTCTTCAGTTTGTGTAAACTCGTTGAGCTTCTTCTCCAGATCTAATTCCCTGGCCAAAGACTTCTCAAGCATCTGCAAAATTTTCCTCTGCTCTTCCACAGTCTTCATTTTTATCTTTGTATTTTGGCATAAAAGATCACCATTCTCAAAACTCACCACCTCTTTATTGTCCTTCCCTGTCAAGATGCTCAATCGTTATTAGCATAAGACAGAAGAACTATTTCATTTTAAGTTGAAGACAGGATATTCAGATGTTAATGTCATCTGATATGCAGCAGTAACTAAATAACAAAGGTGTACTTATTTGCCCAGTCCACCCACCAAGAAAAAACTGGAACAAAGGTGTACTTATTTGCTCCAAGTTTGACGAAAAGAAGTTGCAGATAATAGGTAGAGGGTATTTAAAGCAGTAAATAATCAGAATCCACTCAATTTTATGTTGCAATTCCAGTTCAAGGATTGTGGAACCCAACTCCACATGGGATACTTAATCTAAAACTATAACTCAAATAACTAGGCACTGAAAAACTAGTGTAAATCTGTGCAGAACCATATATACAATGACATTTCACAAATAAAAATAAATTTCAGTATGTAATAAACTCACAGTTTTCGTCGCTGCCAGAAGTCAATAAGATCTTTTGGAATCTGGAAGACTCTTCCTGTATTTCTGTTACCCGCTCAAATGACTGCTTTAAGCGTTCCTCGCAATCATACAACTTTTCTTCCATTCCCTTAAAAGCTTCACCAAACTGCTCGAATGAAGATATAACCCCTCGAGAACTTAGAATCTCCGTTTGAAGAGAGGATAGAGAATTATCCAGTTCTTTGACCTCAGAGTCCAAAATCCCAGATAAAAGATCGAATTCAAGTGCCTTTTTATCAGAACCTTCCAGAGTAGATTCTTCATCCAAAACGAAAGCCTCAAAATCATATTCCCTCTCTTCCACGTACAAAACAAGTAAGTCTAAGTTGACCAACTTCTCTGAGGAACATGCTATATCTAGTTCAAGCGTTGTCAAAATCTCTGCAGCAGTTCTTATCTGTAGTGTAATATCTCCACTAGACGAGATAACTTCAAGTGAATCAATGTTATTTGATTCTGATTCCGTTTCACCAGAGTTAACAATTTCAATAGAAGTAGATCCATCATTAACAGTATCAGTATTGACCCCCATTTTAAGTCCTCCAGTCAGCTCAATTTACAGCCTAAAATAATAATGAATTTATACTTCAATCAACCAATGTCAAAGTTCATTTTTCCAAATAAATAAATTGATTAAAAAAATTTTAAGAGAAGATCAGTAATGGGTAATTCTTCAAAAGAGTAATCAATGACTATAGCGGTTAAAAATCTAAATCGTATAATATCTGTCAACTAATCACATTTGCTGCACCGCAGATAGCCATAGAAAATAGTTCGCTAATATACATGTCTGTGTCATCATGTAAAAGTGAAAGAAAGAAGAACACAAAACAAGATTGTCAAAATATTCAATAGTCAAAATCCACATATAAAAATGAATTTTCACAAAATGAAATTTGCACATCACTCATGGTTTTCACTTTGCTATATGATGTGAACCAAGATCACATCACTGTATCTTTTATTTTTCCCCTTTTATCTCAAACCCCAAGAATATTTCCACCTCCATGCCCGCAGTTTACATATTCACTTGAGTTTCTCTAGAAACTTTCTACGCTAATGAAGAATCTCTGAGAAGCCCTAAGGGCCAAAAAAAGAAAAAAAATGAACACTGCAAATTTTAGAAGCAACTGGAAACTCAATTGCCATAAATTTTTCTTCTTCAATAACACCACACTTTTATACAGCTATCAAATCCAAAGATTTCATATTACCATCAAATCTCATCTTAGAATTAACAGCTCAAAGCCACTTATGGCATAAAAATCAGCCTATATCCAAGGCTCTTGTTCATCTCATTTGTATCCCTTTTACATAAAAGTCCTTCCAACAATACATACATACCTTATATGTGAGCATGCACACACGAACAAAACATGGTAATAGATGAGGATTATCGTCATTAATTATTATCACAAAAATTTATCACATAATTTTGATAGTAAAACGTGTAAATGCGAAATTTAATAATTACGAATATACTAATTAAAGGAATAATGGAAAACGTAAGCGATCATAATTTTAAAAATTCACATATTCTCAAGACGTACATACAATTACATATGATTGAAATTAACAAAATATAAATAGAGCAAATGCAAGTAAAAGGGTTTTACATAAATATAAAACATACCTTTCTGAAATTTCGCGGGTTCGAAAGTGAGTGAAGAATTCGATCTTTCCAGTTTAGTTTATATAAACAAATAATTTCAGAGAGTCGATTAAATTTTCCAATGAATAAATTTTTTTGCTTTTTCACTGGACCGACCTGGGTCAGTGACTCGGTGACTCAGCGATATTCGAGTTTGTGCTATACACGTGTTATCACGCGAGTATTTATCCTAGTATGTATCACTACGTAAGATGGGGATTGCGGGGGGGACCAGAGGTGAAAGGGATATGATCCTTTTCTTTTGAATTATTATTATTATTATTATTATTATTATTATTTTGGTTTTTATGAAATTAAGCTGATATTTGGGCTTTATTTTAATTTAATATATTTTCCCTTTATTCTTTTCAATTATACATTTTTTAATAAAAAAATATTATACGTAAATTCAAATTTTTATTTTTATTTTCTAACTATATATTCTTCAAAGAATTACTATTTCAAAATACATTTTCCTAAAAACCTTGTTAAAATAGAGCTCATACATTTTTAATAAAATAATATTATACGTAAATTCAAATTTCTTTTTTTTTTATTTTCTAACTATATATTCTTCAAAAAATTACTATTTCAAAATACATTTTCCTAAAAACCTCATTAAAATAGAGCTAAAACTCGGGGTAAGAGAAAATAGTAACAATAAAAAATAATAAAGAAGATCAAACTCCTGTACATTTTGTTATAGGCTAAATATATTCACATTATAATTTTTAATAATTAGACTATATTTTTCATGAAAGATTCATAACATTTAAATATAATTATATTTATATCTCAAAATTTGTTCCATCGTATTCTTATTTTCAAATTAACATAAATTATTCATAAGTATGGTTTCTATCCAAAATAATCTTTAAGATAGAGTAAAAGGACTTATTTGCACATTGTATTTATAAATAAGAAAAATAAATAATAATGCAAAATTACGATTAAATATTTGACCCTCATTTTAAAACACATTAATAATATTTTTAGACGAGAATCACGATTAACGACAAAATTTCTTATCAATTAAATGTTAAAAATAAGAATGTGAGAGTTTAAAAAAAGTCAAGGATATATATGTAATAATGAATAAAGGTTAATGTCCTTTAATGTAATTAAAATACGGTGTATTTATATAAAAAAAATGTATTGGGAATACAACCACACTTTGTTATATAACAAAGTGTGTGTGGCTCTACAGAGAGTTACAATTCGAATAAAATAACTCTTTTAAAATAAGTAGGAAAGTTGCAATAATTGTCTTATTAAAAGTCTTGTTTGACAAAAATTAGTGAGGAAGATATCAAATAAAAGGAAAAGAGTAAATAAATTATATGAAATTTGGATTAATCAAATTATATCTCAATAAAATCTTGGCAGGAAAACTCAATTGGGCAAAATCTGAGCGAAAGGAGAAAAATAGTACAACAACTCTATTGATTTTAATCAATACATTTTTTTGTATTGAGTTATTCATGTCTTGTGTGTCAATATTTTCAGCATCATCTTCTTACAACACATTATCCATCCCTCCTTCGGTTATGGTAGTTAACATATGATATAATGTAGAAACAATTCTTTTCGTTGCTCTCTTTATGAATCTTGTACACATTTTGTAACATACGAGAATAAAGTCATATAATTATGTTGAGGGTCATTAGTGTGTAAAACCTTCTCGACTCTTTCATGGCTAAAGGCTTGATAGCTAAGACGAATGCTGAGTCTACATAGAATACATCATAAAGGCCGTAGACAGAAGAGGACAAAGATATCCATGCTAGGTAGAGACAATCTTTAACTGTAATATTTTGAACATTTTTCCTTGAATATTCATTGCCCCTATTTGATCTCATTTATGGGGAAAATATGTTTTGAAATAGTAATTTTTTTAAAAAAATGTATGGTTAAAAAGCAGTAAAAGTATTGAGTTTACGTGTAAAATTATTTTTATCGGAGAATGTGTTGTTAAAATGAGTTTTGAAAAAATAGAGTCCAAACAAGAACATTGTACAAAAAATATACCTCGTTAAAACCTTATTAACAATCATGTGAAATTTTTTTAATAAAGGTAAAAGTATACATTGTTCTTTTGAATATGTTATGAAAGTTGCTTCATTAAAAACTCTGCCAGAAATGCTCAGTGAGAAAAAATTTCGAACAAAGAAAAAAGAGTATAATATGTCTTTACTCCCCCAAATATTAATATTACTTAAAATTTATATCTCTAATTTATCAACTTCTCAAGTGTTGCAGTGTAATGCATTTGTACATGTCTGCCACATAAATCATGATAGCCACGTGTGCATTGAAAATTAGGTGATGAACACTATGAGGATCAAATAAAGCAATACATCATCATAATCAACTAATCTTGAATCACGAACTAATTTATCAAGAAACAACAGTGCTTCTTTTGTTCTAGGATATGGTAATTCGTGAACAAGGAGTTATATATATATATATATATATATAAAATCTTTTCTCAGGACTTTCTAGTTAGTTGACACATGCTCAAGACTCAATTGGTTAAAAGCTCAATCTGTAGGTTGAGGTAAATTTTTAATTTCCTAAGATCTTTGATCATTATATCATCCTTTAAGTAATTAATATCCTTTAGATGCTCTTCAAGAATTCCAATAATGTTTAAATCATCAACAAGAATAATGACAAATTTAGCATATATGGTCATCACTTGTACCATTTTATCATATACTGCCAAGACACTGTACTACAAAAGTTAAGATTACAATTTTTTTCTGTACTTTGATCGAACGAGTTTTTGAAAAATTGAACTATATACTTCAAATATATTAAATTCTTCATAAATTTAATATAGATATTATTATCAAGGATTCCATATAATTGATCATACCTACATTTATTAGATGCATTACCAAGCTAACAAGCTTTCGACTTGTGATTTCATCCGCTATAGGAAAATTATTTATTTATGTGAGTCTCTGCGATAGTCTTTATCATCTCCTTCTCACGAAATAATTACTAAATTTTAACCTTTAAGTGTTCAGATTACAAGTTCAAAGATTTCATGTTTCTCTATTAAATTCAATTTTATTTGGATTGTGTCCATTTATTTGGCCAATCATTTCTACATCGGTATTCCTAGGTGCATTTACTTCAATATTCTCGCTAGTAAAGTATTGCAATAATGGATAATTTTCGATTTCTAGTTCTTCCTCATATTGACATAACTTGTAGTTAGCATTCTATTTCAACTATTTTTAGGTGTCTGATCCTCTTCTAAGGTTTTACAATTAGTAATGTCCATATACCCTCGGTATATGTCTCGTCAATTAGACCATCTTTCTTATTTTCACATTTTTTGTTTAGGGATTTTTATCTTCGAAATCGAATATCACCATACTTCAGATGTACCATAGACTTACCAAATATAGTATTACCATATTGTCATTCCACGATGTCAATTTGAGTTAGAGGATTTATAGCTCGTATATGAAATTTAGTTAATCTTTTTTAGCTAAGTAAATACATTATGAAATTAAGTAATCTTTCAAACTTCTAGTTCACAGTATCATGTCACTACAAAAAATAACTGATTTCGCGACACAAAATGTTATTGCAAAAAATGAGATTGCAAAAGTAATTTAGCGACGACAATATGTTTGTTACGGGTATTGTCGCACTATATGAGTCACGAAATCTGTTCTGCGACGACTTCCAGCCATTTATCACATTAACAAAATTGTGATACTATTTGTTTGATGCGGAAAATATGGAATAGCGACACAATATTTGTAGCCATAATTTCGTCATGCGACAAGTCAGTTTGTCGCAACAAATATTCCAATAAAATTTTCACGAGAAATATGTTTATTGCGAATGTTGAGTCATAGAATGTATTCTGCGACAACTTTCGACCATTCATCACATTAACAAACCACAATACTATTTGTTTGATGCAAAAAATACAAAATAGCAACAAGATATTTGTAGCCATGACATCCTCACAATGCATGTCTCAAAAAAAAAAAAAAAANTGACATCCTCACAATGCATGTCTCAAAAAAAAAAAACCAACAAGACAGTTTGTTGCAACGATTATTCTAATAAAGTTTTTACGAGAAAAATGTTTGTTGCAAATATTCTTTTAAAGGTTTAATTTTCGCTACCTATTTTATTTTGCAACAATACATGCTCGTAGTAATATATCTTTAATAATAAGTAATGTTTGTCACGAAATATGTTTTACAATGTTTTTGATATGTCGCATAATATATTTTAATATATTCAACATTTGTAGTACAATTTATTATGTAACAAGTGGTGTTTGTAATTAAATTTATTCGCAACATAGAAAGTTCATCGCATCATCATTTGTGCAGCGATTTATAGTTGTTGCCTAATTTATTTCGTGATTATTTATATATGTCGCATATTTTATTCTACAACATAAAAATTATTACGCAAATTATTTTGCGACAACGAATATTTATTTATGTGTCAAGTTGTGCTCGTGATTAAATTTATTTCGAAACAAAAAAAAAGTTTGTCGCGTCAACGATGTACAATTGTCGCCTAATTTATTCTATTTTTATTTATGTATGTCGGAGATTACAACATTTGATTTTCAATTTCTTTCGTCGCAATAAAATTGTTACTATGGTACACATTTATTTGAAGACGCAACTTCGTTAAAAATAACTTGTGGCTCTATGAAAAGAATGCTTCAATATATAATTATTAAAATATAAATGACATCAAAATAGATTAAAAAAAATCTTATTAGTGTCAACCAATTAAATATTGACCAAGATATTATTTACAACTTGGTTACCTCAAAAACCAAAACAAATAAAAATATACTATTAATTTCAAGGTTGAACTACTTGAGATGATTCACCAAACTCAGAAAGTAGAAAATAGAACTAGAAGTATTAAACCACAACTATAGAAGAGAAAAAAGGCCACGTGAGAAGAAATCAAGTTTTTCATTTATACTAAACAATAAAAGAGTGAATAACATTTCTGAAAACTTAGACCAGACCACAAACTAGTACAATTTTTACAAGAATTATGCTTATGAACTAAACTAAACTAACTACCAGAAGGGAAAAAAAAGGAATCCATTTATGAAAACTGTCAATCAAAAATTAGAAAAAGGAAACTAAAAATTATCTCAAATTGAGCATATCCACACTGGAGTGCGTAGAAAGCGAGAACATAATTCACCTGCCGAAAATGAGATTCCGATGGTACAGCTTAAGTGACGTGAGTGAGAACATGAATTATGCTTATGAACTAAACTAAACTAACTGCCAGAAGGGAAAAAAAGGAATCCATAACAAATTATCAAATCAAAAACTGGAAAAAGGAAATTAAAAATTATCTCAAATTGTGCATATCCACACAGGAGCGGATAGAAAGCGAGAACAAAATTGACCCGATGAAAATGAGATTCCGATAATGCAGCTTAAGTGACACGGATGAGATATTTCAGGCTAAAAAAATTAATGAAAATTTTAGCAAAAAGTGTTAGCGTATATAAAAAATGAATTTTGAGGGAAAAAAATAAGTAATAGTGGTGGGAAAATAAGGAAAGGAGGGAGAAGAGAAGCTACAAGTACTAGACAAACATACTTTATAAGATTTTAATGAAAGCATACTAAGAATTATTTCTTTTCATAAAATTCAATCATTGATCTTTAACTACTCTACAAGGCAAAGTAATCAACTTCATTTAGGTCAATAATGTTAAGTGTTGACATAAACGAACACGACTTGTTGATATTATTGAAACTAACAACTAACCAAGTCTTATTCCCATTTAAATTAATTTGACTGCATGAGTTCTTGCTATTATGCTTTGTTGACTCCAATGTTTACTGGAAGATCTAAAGCAGAGAAATACAGAAGATAAATGTTTACTTGCGGTGTGAGTTGGAATGACAACGAGCAACCTAACACAATCCCCTAGTAGAATCACATGAGTTAAAAGTCCATTTCAAAGCAGTTCTTGAAATTGCAGAACCATTAACTGCAATAGCAACTCTACTCTTTGTAACATACATGAGTATATCATTTCCACTCGTTTGCCTTAAATTCATCTAAGAGTGTAGAGAAATTCAATCCCTCATCAACCAGCTACTTGAAATTATCAAATTCCACAAACCAACACCATATAACTCTGTTTTCTCAGTTGCAACAAATTCAGAAGCATTAAAATAAGGACTTACCAAGTGGGGGAATTTAACTAGCATTAAATGAATCACACAAGCCCAAATGGAGTACATTTCCATGGCTGCTAAATATTTAATGACTGAATTTCATTTAATAACTCATCAAGCAAATAAGAGCCCCGAAAAAAGAAAATTATAAACTCAATAAGACTGAAATTTGACCACGAGAAATTATCAAAAGTCAGTAATTGAAAGTCTTTTGAGCCAGAATTTAATGTGAAAATCGTAATAAATAAATTTGAGATGCAAACCCAAGTACCAAAATAAATAAATATAAAAGATAATGTATTATACACGTATAAAAAGTCACATATGAGCACGTGAACATGGGCACTCGATTTGGCATCAGAAGCTTATGCTCATGTAAGTAACAATTAGCTTTGCAATAGTGCAAAAATATTTAGACTACATGAATGTCTTGTGCAACTCTTATAATGATTATGAATGTTAAACAAGATCAACCACTTAGCAATCAATTATATCTCATTAGTCGGTTATTCTAACCTTAAATATCAATAAAAATTCTTATCAACTATTGGTAAATGCATCGTCGGTACTTGAATCTACATAGGGAAGGAAAAATTGTAGATAATCATTAAAAAATTAAAATGGAAAAATATTACGCAAACAAAATGTATTTTAAAGGAATATGATAATTAATTATGTAGTGAATATGTAGTTAATTACTTGAATTCTAATATTATCGCCTTATCATTTATGATAAAATTTTACAAATGGGATTTATCTCGTTCTCAATTTTTTTTATCACTATTCAAATATTTAATATATATATATTTTTTTTACAAAATAATATCTTGAAAAGAGTGACTAATTGAACTACTAATACTTTAAAAGATTGAATTTTGCCTGCCTCAAATGTTTGTCTTTTCTGAACTGTAAAATTAAAATTATTTAAACTTATTGTCTTTTTTGGATTGTAAAATTAAAATTATTTAGATTTATTATCTAAATAATTCATATCATGTTCTGTAAAAGGCAGTTTTATAATGGGACTAGAACATTCATCAAAACCACCATTTTATGGACCATTTTTGAGAAATAAAAAAAGAAGTGCTGACTTTAATTGAGAAATAAATCACTTTTTTCTTAAAAATGACTAAATTTAATTGTCTACAAGATTTTATTATCAATTTTGGCTCTTGTATTTGGAGGGAAAATTTCAGTTTCCCTCTTTTTTTTCAACGTCTTTATCTTTTATAAAATGTGTTTATCATTTTTTTTTTCTCCACCTTTTCATTTCTTTAGTTCTATGTAACCTAGGTATGTTCATTCAATTTCCAAACTCATGATTTTTTTTTTTTGGTTTCTTAATCTAATATACTTTCATTTCGTGGTTTCATGTTGATTCATTTCGAAATTCTCTTGGTCATTTATCAAAGGTTGTTGATATACAAATTCACGATTCAGGTACATTGTGATCCCTTTTCCCATCTCAAGTTTTAGAATAGTTCATGGTGTTTGCTTGCTTTGAAAATTGTATAAATATTTTCGATGCTCACATATTTTTCTATCAAATGCACTGATGTTGGGGTAGTAATTTGATTTGAACAAAGATGTATTCATTATCAGATATTGATTATTGTACAGATATAATAGTTTTGATTATGATTTTTGGAGGTAAAAATGTAATCTTAAAGCATCATATGAATGGTGAGGTTTTCGATACTAAAGATTGAGGAATAGCTTTTAATTAAATTGAAGTTCGATGTAATCTTATTAAGTCAACGAACAACATACAACTTTTGAAACACGAGACATCTCTATATTTTGGTAATTTAGTTTTTGAAGGAGAGATATAATAATTATTCTAAATATACCCTATTATGTGTCTGTGTAATGGCGTTGATTACCCAAATGACAGATGAATCAACGGGTTTCCTTATCTCAATCTAATTTTTTAGGAACAAATATACCAATAAAAATGATGACTAGTAGTATCTTGATAATGATGCAAATCATACAATTTTGAACAGCAGTATCTTAATTTGTATTCATTGATAAATTGCTTATCCACACATTTTTCATGTTTTATGAATTTATTATAAAATAGGTCTTAAGCGGCCTACCATAAGAGCATAAATACCGTTAAGGAGCATAACCTCATTTATACAATTATGGGAATGATTAGCACAATCTGGTTGCATATCATCTGTTAAGAGATAAAATCTCATATCGAATAAAGATGTAAACATAAACCAACTTATAAAGGATTGAATTACTCCTCTTAATAAAGTTGACCTTTTAAGATGGAACCCCAAATCCTAATATGATATCAGAGCCCATTAAACTCTAACGAGCAATTCGATTCGATTAACACGCCAAAAGTGAGCATACGGATTTCAAGATTGATTTGCTCAAACGAACCACCATTTTGCGGGGGTATGTTAAGAGATAGAATCTCACATCGAATAAAAAATATAAACCAATTTATAAAGGATATGATTACTCCTCTTAAGATGTTGACTTTTTAAGATGGAATCTCAATTCCTAACAACATCACACTATATTCTTCAACAAATTTGGAGAAAAATTGATTTGGCACAAATCATTGTAAAATAAAAGACCATGGTCTAAACGTTTCCAGCAATCCTTGCTTATTTAAGGCACTCATATATTTAAATAAACTAGCATGAATACCAAGAAAATATTGGCATTTGTTACAAACCCTAGTAAAAAATGAAACACGACGAATTATGTGTAATCCTAGTATAACCCATTATAATCACCAAATATGTTTTTAAAAAGAAATGAAGAGTTCGGATTAGTGGGCTGCAACTGATTTTTTAAAGAGAATTGGAACAAATAATTCATGGGACCAAGAATTATCACACCTTCATTTATGCTAATCAAATAAATACCCAAAAAAATATAAATTTTGTTTAACTCCAGCATTGTATGTAGTAATTATAATCTGGATATATAAGAGTAAGTTCTTAGTAATAATGTCCAAAATATTGCTATGTTGTGGAGAAAAGGTTGGGTGGCAATTGAATACTTGTGATGTATGTCAAGTGTAGAAGTAAAAATTTGAACTCTGTTTCTGTGACTTGGTAGAAACTTATATAATTCTGAAAGAAGTAAATTTTGATATGTTGTGGTGAATATTTGCTTCTGTTTTCTTTTGATTATAGAGGCAAAAAAAAAAAAAAAAA